>WAAG01012759.1:11121-49561 GCA_013390105.1 Tichodroma muraria | reverse complement strand
TGGTTTTGATTTTTTTTTTTTAAATAAGCAACCCTCAAGGGTTTTTTAATAATAAAACCAGTGCTCAGCCTCAGTCAGAGAGCACAGCTCTCACTATGTTGCAAGTTGCTCAAATCTACAGGAAGATGAACTCCTGCCCTAAGCAGCAGGGGACAACATGTGTGTGTTGAAAAAGGGGGAAGGGTTGGTAGCAGGACAAATGATGTATAGACTGGAAAGGGATACTTTGATTTTTAAAAGAAATCTGGTTTGGTTTAAATCTTTTCAGGTGAGCAGCACTACCCCAGTATAATGAAACAGAAGACTGTAGAGCTTAACCCTGGAAGATGAGAGATGTACAAACCAAATCCTTAATATGCACAGCAAGCAAGAAATGACAATAACTTTCTAGCTATGAGTCTAGGATGCTACTGTCAAAAGCACTGATGACATTTGATGCAGCAAATGAGACTGGAAGGAAAATTCAGAGTCGACATTTGCCCTGGGGCTTCTGACAAGTAGATGTAAACTGATGGTCATCAGGATCCTCTGCCGGTGGAAGAACATGTCTCAGGACATGTTGAAATTGAGTTATCATTGGCTAAATTGAATTGCAAGAAATGTGTGTGTGTGTGCGTGTGTGTGTGTGTGTGTGTGTGCAGTCCTTTGAACTGAAAGAGCAGATACCCTGCAAGCAGAGAGGAATGAAAACCTGTGGTGTGTTTCTGCGCAGGCAGTGCCTGGTGTTTGGAACTGGGACCTATGATATTCCTCACCAAGCTGAAGAACTTAGTGTTAAAAGGCAAAACATGATCTAGTGAACATGGAGAGACATAAGTACTCAAGAAAATTTCTGAGTGCTGTGAATAGAAGCTTTAGGAACTGCCTCCACTTACCCAAGTATTTGTTCTTGTTCCAAAACAAGAGTTCCTGTAAGAGTTATGAATTAGAATAACAGGCAGCTGTGGCACTNTTATAGATTTAAAATTTCTATTTATATCATTTGAAGACCTCTTCCTCTACCCAATGAATGTTGTATTTACAAAAAAAAAGATTTAGAACTGAATGAAAAAATATTTCCCCTATTTTTCTCTTTATTTAGAGGAATATAACTGATTTCAATGAAAGTTGCCTCTGATTAAAGCTAGTAAGTATACCAGAACAGCCTTTATGTATTGGGGTATAGAACAGCAAGCTGAAATCACCCAAACTAGTTTACTGTTCAAGCTAGGATTTAAAAGTCTTGAAAATCCTATTTATGTAATTTTTATTTCCCTTTAACCCCTTGGCAATAGCTGGTAGGACTCCTGCCATAAGTACTAATGAATTTTGCATTGAATTCTGACTCTTGGCATTTAGGGCTTAATAAAATCTTCTTTTCCTTTATCTGGAAGATTCCTTTTCTGCTAATTGGTGTCAACATCAATCAAGATCAGAAGTGCAACAACACTAGTTTAAAGGCCTTTTTCTCCTCTGCTTTATACACCAAGTAATATGGAGCTGTAGTCAGCTTACACATAAAAGGGGCAATAAATATCCTTTCACTGTAAAATGCACAAAATTCTTAGAAACTTTGAAAAATGGTCCTGGTGCTGTAAATTAAAAGCTGCTTTCAGAGGTCTGTCAGTTACACAAGTGGTGTTTTGAGTGAGTGAGGCTGTGCTAGATACTTTGTGTAGCCTTAGAAGAGTTTCTTCTAGACCTCCAAAACTGTGGATGACACTGTGGAGTTTTTCTTTAGAGGAAGATCCGCTGGAACATGAGGACTGGATCACAGCTCCATGAATGTACATGCCTAATATAATAAGCATCTTTGGGGGAACTTTCATTGTTTATGCAAGTTGAATGCATCATTAAAACCTATGGCCCGGGTATGGTTGGAAGTGTGGCTGCTGTTGGGCAGCACTTTGTTTCCATTACAGGTGACTGCCCCTTGCTCTTGCAAGGCTGGAGACCTTGGGTCCTACTGAATTTGGGGTTTGCCCAGGTCAGAAGCAAGATCCAGGCAATCAAAGACTCCGGATAAGTCTCTGCAGAGGATGTTTAGTGCTGCACAAAGTGTTGTGTATGTTGGTCAGACAGTGACTCCTGGGGCAGTTAGCTTCTCCCATCCCTGCAGGAACTGCTGGAAGGGTGAAGCCCACCAAATTCAGTTGTACGGTTGCAATAACTTCTCCTTCTGTCTGTTGAGAGATTTGGAATACTGCTATTTGTCTAGACAAGCCATGAAAGGATGATATCTAAAATAAAAACAGCTGCCCATTACACACGGGTTCCATTACAGAAGTGTAATCCTTACAGTGGCAAGGGACCACAGCCTCTATCCCTGACAGGAGCAAAGGGTAGGTGTGTGTGAGCACAAAGACCAAGCCAAGGACTGGAGGGATTACTGGGAAAGGTGGTTTCTGAGGAATGGCCTTTAGTAATGACCAAAACTCGTGTGGCAATCCCATTGCAGGGTTCCCCACCTCCATCACTTTTAGTGTGAGTATGGAGTTGAGAAGGCACATGGAGATCCCAATGCCTCTGTAGGGCCAGCACAGAAAGCTCCATTGATGAGTCTGGTTGTGTCCTCTGAGACAATGTATTGATTAGTAAAATGTAAGTGAAGAAAAAGATTTTTCTACACAGAGAATCAAAGACACACAGTAAAAAATATAATTATTTTCTTTAAAGCAAGGATAAATGACATGCAGGATATTTCCTGCCTTTCCCATGGCTGAGCTGGGAAAAAGTACTTTCATACACAGAAGCAGTATGAGACTGAAGTCACTGCTGACAGAGGATCAGGCACAACAAACAGCAATTTCCAGCCCTCCCGTGATACCTTGTGGCTCACACTGCTGCACAGCTCTTTAAGCTGCAACATTAGGGTGGCTTCATCTTTTTGTCCAGTGAAGCCCAAACGAAAAATGGGGAGCTTCATGGTTCTTCCTTTGTTGGGTGCTACAGTGCCCACAAAGTAAGAATATACAAGGGAAGGTCAAGCATGTACATGGATTCATAGGATCATTTAGGTTGGAAAAGATCCTTAAGGTCACCAAGTCCAACTGTTAACCCAGCACTGCCAAGTCTAACACTAAAACATGTCCCCAAATGCCACATCTATCCATCTTTTAAATATCTCCAGGGATGGTGACTCCAGGCCTTCCCTGAACATCCTATTCAATTGCTAGACAACCCATGGTGAAGAAAGGTTTCCTAATATCCAACCTAAACCACCCACGGCACAATTTGACACCATTTCCTTCTGTCCTATCACTTGTTACTAGGTAAAAAAAAAAAGGCTGATCCTATCTGGCCACACTCTCCTGTCAAGCAGTTGTAGAGAGTGATAAGGTCTCCCCAGAGCACCCTTTTCTCCAGGCTAAACAGCCCCAGTTCCCTCCACCACCCCTCATAAGTCTTGTGCTCCAGACCCTTCCCCAGCTTCATTGCCCTTCTCTGGACCTGCTCCAGCCCCTCAATGTCCTTCCTGAGCTGAGGGACCCAAAACTGGACAGAGCACTCAATGTGTGGCTCACCAGTGCCCAGCACAGAGGGACGATCACTGCCTTGGTCCTGCTGGCCACACTTGCTGGCCATGATGCCATTGGGCTTCTTGGTCCTCTTTCCCACCTGGGCACACGCTGGCTCACGTTTGGCTGCTGTCGGCTGCACTCCCAAGGCCTTTCCTGCTGGGAGCTTTCCTGACACTCTGCCCTCAGACTGGAGCACTGCAGGGGCTTCTTGGGGTATGAGGGCAGGACCCAGCACTTGGACTTATTGAACCTCATAAAATTGGTCTCATTCCATCGATCCAATCTTTCCAGATCCCTCTGCAGAGCCATCCCAGCCTCTAACAGATTGAGATTCCCACTCAACTTTCTGTTGTCTGCAAGTTTACAGAGAGTACACTCACTCCCCTCACCCCAATCATCAATGAAGATACTGAACAGGACTGGGCCCAGTACTGGTCCCTGGGAGACCACAAATGACCAGCTGGATGCAGCACCAGCACTCCCTGGGCCCAGCCACCCAGGCAGTTCTTGCCTCAGCAAAGGGTGTACCTGTCCAAGCTGCAGCTTCCTGACTTTTCCAGGAGAATGGCCTGGAATGCCATTTTGACACTACTTCATCACACAGTGCAATACAAGGCTGTGTCTGGTCAACAGAGCTGGCAAATCTCTTGGTGTCCTGCAGGCCATTGTGCATTTTGAGTAATAGCTGCCTGGGGAACAGGTTAATGGCAGGCACAGGCTCTGCTTGCTGTAACTCACGTGAATAGCTATGAACAGAAAGGCTGAACGTTGTGATGACAACACATCAATAAGCAAAGCCACTTTCTCCACCTTTTGACATGAATTACCCATCTTGGATACTGCACTATAATCCGCACTTGCATCACCAGGAGGAAAATAAAGGCCAGTGTGACCTTCTGGAGCAATAGGACCTGCTTTCCTGGACTGATGAGGGTCATCAGTCTGAAAAGTTACTTGGACTGTCAGTAACCTGCTCATTGTGTGATGCAGTGCTTTGGCTGAGCCACACCTCTGAGTTCAATTTATCCTTTTTGCACAGGGTGAGTCCTTTAGGGACTGTTAGAGTAAATGCAGATGGCTGGGCAGCCTGCAGCACTACAAGGACAGCACACAGACTCCATGCAGAATCAAACATGAGCCATTTGGGGTGGATCACTGGGATACAGAGGAAGAGAAATTGGAGTAGTTTTGCTGGGATTTCCAGCAACCCTCCTGACCCATCTGGCTTTGTGTGCCCCTGGTACTGGGGAAGGAAGCAGCTACAAAAGCAGTGGGGCTGACTGTGCATTAGAGGGGCTCTCCTATCAACAGCAAAACAGACTATTTTGTCTCCATTCACCTTCTAGGCAGATCAGGGCAGTCCTTAATGCTGGTCTTAGCTATTTCTCTCTTCATTTCACACATATTTCAAACAAACAGGGATGACAAAAGCATGCAATTTATTGCAACACACAGTGCTGGTAATTTTGCAGGATCTGAGGCCAGCTGAACAATATGCTGCTGACCTCAAATTGCTCATTCCCCTTTGCTGTTAAGTAAAAGAATAAATCAATGGGTAATTCCTTTTTCTCACCATACCTCCTCTCCCTCCTCCATTTTTAAAGCCAGACATCAGTCCTTTTTATTTAGTCATGACAATGCAACTAATGTAAAGAAAATCTTAGTACCCAACCAATGTGTTTAGTTTCTTTTATAGTGTTAGTTAGGTGTGCTTAGTGCCTTTCTGAGAAAGGCAGGATGCTAACCTTAGAAACTCAGATAATCCTATTGTCAAATATATTTGTTTAATAAAATAGGTTTGGTTCCTCTTTCTTAGGACGACTTAGCTTGGAGGATTTAGCTTCTCCCCTCAAACCCAAACTAACCAGGGGATTGCTGGATACCAGCGTATGTGGTGGGCCAATGATTGCAGAATTACCTGCTGCTATATCTTGTCTGGGCAGTGTGTGCAGCTGCAGCATAGCATAGCTGCTTGAGGAGCTGGGAGAGATGTAAAAACATTTTAATAATTTTTATTCTTACCTGAAGTTATTGAATAGCATGCCATTAGAATAAAATGGGGAAGGCTCTTTTTTAATACACACAAAATATGAAGAAGGTGCTCCTGCTGCTGTTGAATATGTTCTTTGGTAAGTGCAACTTAATTTAGATTTGGAAGTAGCTGAGAGCAACTAGTTACTTCTTTCATTTATACATGTACACTTTCTGAACTGGAGAGTCTGGACTGCAGTGTACCTTCAGTGCTTCAAAGAAGTGAATTGCCACACAGGGAAAGGGACTGGATAATAGCAAAAAGCCACATCATATAAGTCAGAAGTGTCCCATGAGCAAATGGATGCAGTATTCTTTGTGAATTTGTGTAGGCATGTCCGTTTAAACGTGGTTTTTTACAGCATCATGACCACACTGAGCCTGGCAGCACCTGTGAAGTGGGAGCCTGAAGTGTGTTTGTTTCCTTCCCTCTCATGCCCACGAGAGTGAGGCTGTTCTGGTCCTGCCTGACTTGCTGTGCACAGGACAAAAGCAGCACAGGCAGGCAGGCACTTTATCTGAGCTGTCCATATGGGACCAGAATTAGGATTTCCTGCCAGCTCAGAGAACCATTCTAATCATAAGAAATAAGCCATAGGAATCAAATTATAAATATATATGCTGCCCTTAGGGGATATCAGTTTGTATCAGAGTATCCATAACCATTCCCTTTTGTGCTGTTGGGCAGGGGAAGCCAGTTAAGCTGCTCTGTGGCAAATGAACTGTTAATATCTGAGGCACCCTCTAAGAGAAAGAGGCATGAGGCCACTATGTCAATTAATTATACTATGATGAAATATGAACTGCAGCAAAAATAGGAAAAAAATCTGTTTCTGTGAACAGTCACATTTTGGAATGTTTTTTCCCCAGTGCCAGAAATTTAATAAAACAACTGGAAATCATCAAGAAATAAATTATTTTATGGCTAAGGAAAAACATTTTGGGTTTGTTCAGAAAAGCTGAATATCATTCTCATCTCTGTTTCAGATTAGCCATGTCACAGAGGCCAGCCATGATTTGCTTTCTCAACAGGCTGTTTCCTTCAGGGCTAGTTAGGCCTTTGATTTCACTTGATATGGAAGTACCTGTGGTGTTCTGAGCCTTTTATCTTGCAAGATGAACAATCAACAATAAAAATTAATTTTAAAAAATAAAATTTATGCCAACAGAGCAGTTTTGTGAAGCACAGAGCCACAAGGTCAGTAGTCCTTGATAAGCAGTTGGCTATGAATTACCCCTGCTGATTAATCCAAAGCATTGCAGTGACAATGTTTTCTGTCACAGAATCATCGATCAACTTGGGTTAGAAGATACCTTAAAGATCAACTGGTTCCAATGCCCCTGCCATGGACAGGACACCTTTCATTTGGCCAGGTTGCTCAAAGCCCCATCCAGCCTGGCCTTGAACTTCCAGGGACAGGGAGTCCACAACTTCTCTAGGCAGCTTGTGTCAGTTCCTCACCACCTCTTAACAAAATAATTTCTGCCTAATATCTGTCACTTTATTCTCCTACATGGTCTTCTGCAGAAATTAGTTTTGCAGAACCAACATCCAGCATTTTATTTGCTTTAAATTTATCTGCCGTGAAGTTCCCCTTCACTCCTCTCCTTAGTAGTTCCCCCCCTCCTACTATGAGACAGAGTGAGTAATAAGAAACCATTCAGTTTGTGCTGGTTTAAGACCTGTCATCCTGTGCTTTATGACTTAGAATTGGTCTTGCTCAGAGAAGAAGCCACTGGGAACAGAGACTTATTCTTTGTTCAGAATGACAGCAGGATAGACAGGTGTCATCTCATGATGACATTTAAAGGTGGACGAGCCCCATGAGTGAGGGAATTCAGTCTGATGTAATCAGTGTCAACCCTTATGAAGACTATTTTTGTCAAGTTTATTTATTCCTTTGAGATGTTGCTTTATAATAACAGGAATACTGTAATTTAAATGGTTTTGGGGCGTGGGTGGTTGAATTATTCATTCTTTACAGAAGGCAGACTCCATCGAAATCCAAAAGTGGCTGACCTGTAATCTTCTCTCTCTTTCCTTCCTGCCTGCTCTGCCTTGAAACACAGAAAGAATACTATGGCTCCTTCAATTAATCTGCTAGGATGGGAAATTAGCATCTTTCCCTTTTATTTAAGGAAGATGCTTCATTGCTGAGACTTTTGCAGAGACACCTTAATTGGTCATCTTTCTGAGGTTTCATTTTATTAAGAAACAATGAGCAGCATTTTGAAGACAGCCTATGTAAAAAATGCTGAATTTTATTGTAACGTGGATCTCTAACCCACTGAAATAAAGACTTGTGTGGGAAATTTGCAATAGCTTCTACTATTTAAATGCAAATGTGCATAAAGAACTTTGTTCTAAATATCAGTCATTTGATATACCTTGGATTTTGTCCTTGCCCTTAAATAATTGAGATTCCTTCTGAGATGCACATTCTTAAAAAAACAAACAAACAAAAAACCCCAACCAAAACCAAAATAACAAAACCCCCAACAACAACAAAAAACCCACAACTGAAAAAACCCAAGAACCAACCCACTAACCTTCTACCCAGCTTGTGCATCTAATGTCAATATTCTCTGTGCAGCACCTGTAAAAATTTGTTTCATCCAGGCTGGTCCCTCACCTTATCCAAATGGCCCTTAGGCCACCAGCTGCTGCTGGAGCAGAGTCACATAGGGGAATGTATTGGCCATGGCAGGCCAAATGCATTTGCCACAGCAGCAGCCCTCTTTATTTCTCTGTCTCTTCCTCTAGAAATCTTGAACGTGTTTAAATGTTAAAATTGGACACATACCAGTGTATCCCCTGTGGAGTCTTTCATTGAAAATATCCAAAACCCAATAAAATCAACTGTTCCTTTTGATGTTTGTAAAGTGGTTGCTCACTGAGGTCGCTGGGCTGGGAGTCCAGTATCAGACTCCCATAAAGGTATCTACGGAGTATTTCCAATAATACTGATAATTCTAGTCTCCTTGTTGCGTATTCCATTCTGCTCACTAGCATATCCTTAATTTTTTTAAAAAAAGGCTATGTAGGAGTATTTGTTTCCTTTATTTCTACCTCAATGTAGCATTGATTTTCTTTGTGTCTTAGGGAAAACCCTTAACCAAAAAAATACATCGAGGTTTCAGAAATCTATTCATTTCCCAGGCAAAACTGTTGATAGTACTGTCTAAACCAGAATTGTTTCATCTGTACTAAGAAGGGAAAGTGGTTGCTGTGTCAACAGGGTGAAAACTCAGCAATTCTAGCATTTAGGGTTTTTTTTGCCTTAATGATGCTGCTCCACTTGCATCTCCCTATAAAAACTAATGAGGAAGGACAAAAAACTTCCAGGTGCTTTTCATGATTGCAGACCCAAGCACAGCTGGAAGGAACAGCAACTTCCAAGCCCTTTAAGATTAAGTTAACATGCAAAATAAGCTTACGTGCTTTGCTTTACAAAGCAAACCCTTTCCACGCTCTCAAATCAAGGCTGGTAAAATACAAGGACAAATGTCCAGCTCCTGAAGAAATATTTATACTTCTGTTTAATTTTCACATCAGGCACCAATGCTATTTATGAAGATTAAAAATGGAAGTCAGAAGACAATAGAGGTTCTCAGCCAAATCAGTATGTCTGTCAGAAAGAACAAAGTCTTTCAGCAGCTGCCACATAAACCATTGGCCTCAGTCAGTTTTCCAGTGAGTAGCAGGCTCTTTTCCAATTTTCTAATACATACGATTGCCTTGGCAAGGAGTAAATGGGATCTTGCTCCAGGACACTTGTATCTAGAGCATACTTTGACTCCTTGCTGTGTTTGCAGAAATTCCAGGTACACATCATTAATCACAAAGCCTGTCCGATTCTTGAATTATTTAATATAATATTGGAGCAGTTTTGAATTATTTAAAGCAATATGCAAAAGGTTCTCTGTGATATACATGCAGAGATTATTAAGAACCTTGCTAAACAGACTTAAATTGCCAGAACCTCATATCAGCTCCCCATATTCCATAGCTCTAACTTGAGGAGGGAAGGAAACAAAATACTGCTGTCCAACAGCCTCCTGCTTTACACTAAAATTTAGTGCAACTGTTATAAGTGAAATGGTTTTAATCTACCTCATTCGAAACTGCTCAAAACATGACAGGGAAAAATGGCCAGCATGTTATAATTTGGTATTAGTGGGGAATGGAAAAGCCAGGAGGTTTATCTGATCCTCCTAACCCTGTGAATAGGAAGATAAACATGGGGACAGGTTGCCTTCTATAGTGCTTTGATCTTTCTTTTTTCTTTTTTTTTTCTGTAGAGATCAAGAATGAAAGAGCAACTTCTATAATGAATCTGCTAGTTCTTCAAGATAGATTAAGAGTGAAAAACATTACTTGGGTCTGCTTGAGAAGTTCATTCAGCTCCTTAGTCACACCCAGAACAAGTGGACCACAGCCAGATCAATACAAAGGATGCTCCAGGTACCAAATAGCAGAGCTGGACATCAAAATGTGACTTCAGCTTAGCCTCATAAGCAGTTCAGCCCACATTTAAACAATGAATTTGTGGCCATAAGCTTATTTTTGGTTATGATTATACTTTCCCACTGAAATGGTCCTCACACTCATTATAAAGATAGGCTGGGAGAAATATCCTGAGCACTAGAGAAGGGAGAAGTGGCAGGGCATCTCAGTAATTCTCATTGCCAAGAGAATGAGTTCCTGCATCCTTCCTCCTCCTCTTCTTTTCTTACATAGCCATTTGCTAGGGCAGATGGGGACCAGCTCCTTAAAGGCCTCTGATGACAGATGCTTACAGATTTAGGATCCTACAGAAGTGAGCGTGCCAGGCGACCCTAATCTGAGCTGCTGTCTCAGTCTGATGATGCCTTCAGGCACATTAGTAGATACACTCTGGTTATTTTCTTGAAACTTTTCATCCCAGTCAAGCAGGTGAACTGAAATTTCCTACATAGTTTCTCCCTTTAGCTTCACACAGAGAAGCTGAGACTATTCTCCAGTCACAGCCTTGCAGAGCTGCAGTTCTTTGTGCAAGTGTACCCATACATCCTTTAACCTGGACCAACAGGGACATGGACATTAATGAGTCATTTTCAAAAGAATATTATTTTCCCTCTGTTTCTAAGGAATTTATTTCTGAAAAAGAAGCCCAGTCAGTTTTTCCTGAAAAGCACATAGTATTTTCCCATTGTTGACCTTAAAATACTGCAATTAAATGGTGAAGAAGGGCAGAAGAAGGATTACTGACATGTATCTTTTTAGCCAAGTAATCACAATGAAAGCATTCACCTTTCCACTCATTTTGAGATGGCCATGAACCTATTATATAGCCATCTCTAACACGCCAGGGTAATATATGATGGTGAATCATCTTAGTTTATCCATTCAGCTTGCCCTGTAAGTTTACAAGGGCTGAAAATCTATTTGCTTTTCACCTCGTTTAGCCTTGATTTAAGGGTATGACAGGAAATAAGTGGATGCCATAGTTCAGTGTCTCTCTGTGGAGTAAAGCCTGTCACACGTTGTTGCTGATGTTTCTGCCGCAGCATGGACATGGGGGTATGACCCCACGTGCACAAGGGACAAAGGCAAACACACAGCTCTTGGGCCTGACAACAAGGCAGGCACAAAACATTCAGGATTTTGCCCACTCCTTGTCCAGTGGTTTGATTATTGGAGAAATGAAAGGCAGTCCCACTGCACCTCCGCACGGAGTGCTCCTGGGACTGTGCAAAGCATCAGGAGGCCCTGGCTCACCAGGAACTCGAATTTCTGCATCTGTGAAAGTTTTTGAATATTCTGGGGAGATAAGAGCATCTGGGGGCAGCTCTTCTGTCTAGTGTATTGTGCTTTCACTGGTGTAAGGCATACCTAGCTTTGTGATTTGTTTTATAAAGTCGTGTAGAGTAAGATGCTCTCTTTCCCTTTCCTCCCCACAACTCCCCAGGCTTTGCTGACACTAGATGAGGTAGATTTTGCCCTGTACACTGTTTTTGGTCATTCTTTCAGCACCACATCCTCTTTACTTCATGTACATCCAAAATTACAACATAAAAGTTGAGTTGAGAACATAAAGTCTGTCCTGAAGGCAATGTTATTGCACCACAGATACAGCTAGCTCGTCTTTCTTTCTTTCTTTCCTTTTTCAGTGTTGCCCATAATCTTTAATTTAACAAATTTTAAAAGCAGGTGACGAATCCATTGTTGTTGTCACTTTATGTCTTGACTGGTGAAAAAGGCCTTTATGAATACATTAATTTTGTTTCATGGACATCCATTCTTATCACTTGATTCCTTTGAAATCAGTTTTGTGTTTGTAGAACTTAAGAGCTGTGTACTCAATCTTAACATCCTTACAAAGACTTTCAATCAGACATTTATGTTAATCCAGAGCCCACAGTATCTACCATAAAATTGTTTTAAGGGTAATATAGACTTTCAAAGGCAAAATATTTTTGGTTCATATTTTCCTTAACTTCTGGATAATTTTAATTGTCTGCTTTTTTAAAAGAAATGTGTTTGTTTTTTATGCAACATTTTTTCCCACAGAGCCTTTGATGTTCACAAAACCAATAATACAGAGATAACCATCTTGTGCCATTATCGTGGCACTTCAAGACTTCTTTGAATTGTGGTGCTGTAGGGATTAGAAGACTCTCAGTTTGTATATGAACATCTTTCATTTAATTCACACAGAACTAGTTCTGTTTATTAAACACTTTCAATAGGAGGGCACCATCACAAAGAAGAAAAAGGCTTCCCAGTTTTTATTGTAACTGCAAATTTTGTATCCTGCTGCAGCTCAGGGTGTGTTTTCTTTTGCATTATGGCTTCCTGTGTAAAGTGTAATATTTAGGGTGAAATTCTGACATCTTATTCACATTCTGCAATAACAACTTCTTCCACTGAAATCAATAAGACTACTCAAAGGATGAAAAGTTACATAATATGCTAGAGGTTGGTAGAACCTGATCCCTCAGAATTTAGCTGCATTTCTTTTCCTTTTAGCCTTCTCAACCAAGCTGGATGAGAATGGCTATAAACCAGCGCTTCAGCCCATGTGAAAATGCTGCTGGTACCAGGAGAGCAGGATTCAAAACCAAACTACAGCCACTGTAAAGTGAGAGATGGAGAAATAGAAAGGGAAATAATTAAGTAAAAGAATTAAGTAAAAAAGCCAAATTAGTTATCAAAAATCTACGAAAGCCAAGTGAAGCAACTGGTTTTTTTTGAAAAGCAAGGAAGAAAATATTACTGCAGTCAATTGCACAGTGTCATTCAAAATGGAAAAATCATTAGGGTGAGAAGTCTGATAAAGTTATGTTGACCTGCAGCTTTTACTTGATTGTTTAATAATAACAGAAGTATTTTAAGATAGATTTGTTAAGAGGCACTCTCACCTACCTCAGCTGATGGGTTATTATTATGCTTTGCCCGAAGCAAATGTGCTGAGAAAAGAGGCTACACACTGAACTCGTAGATACTGGCAGTGCTGATGTCCCTCGAGGGATCTTTCTTTAACTTTTGTAACTTCTTTCTCTGCTCTTATGCCTGACTGATTTTTTCCAACAAATTACAGCACTTCCTCTACAAAGTGTTGTATCCTGAATTCAGCCTCACAGACCACTTGTCCCAGAGACCAGAAACCCACAGCAGAGCAGCAGACTTCCCACAGGCCACTCTCAGTGTTTGAGTTCATAGGCAATTGCAAGAATGTTTTGTCCTCCTGTTCTTTTCTCGGATGAGCTGGAAGGATGAAAACATGGTTAAGAGACCTTAACAGAGAGGAGGAAGTGACAGCCCAGCCTGGAGAGCCAGGGATTCTTTCCCCTTGGTGATATGCTGAAAGAAATAAGCAATGGCTCCCTTCATTTCAATTTACTTATTATTTTAATGGGGGCATGTCACATTATTAATGTAGTGGGAGAGAAGACTTGCAAACTCCAGCAGACCACTGGGTATAGAGTTGCATGGTACTGTGCTTGATTTTACAATATGGATGTGACAGATAGAAGAGCTCATGCACGCCTTGTGTGTATTCCTTTGGTAGAGAGAACAGGACTGTTTGAAACTTTCATAGGCACATAAGATTTAGCCATCTCTCCTAGCATTAATCAGGCTGGGTTTAACCGAAAGGGGGGGATTGGAGGAGTTCTGGTCCCTTTTGACCGGGCTGATTGCCTTGATAAACTCATACTTCCTGCTTAACTGCCTGTACATCTCAGTGGTCTCATCTTAACACCTGGATTTAGAAGTTTTGTTTTCTGGCAGTAAAGCCCCTGACATAGCAGTGGTTAATGACGGTGTCTGTTAAGCAAGGTACAATATAAATAAATAATGCGTAGCTGTAAAATTGTGGCTGACACCAAGAAAGCTGACAAAATGGGAATGTTTTTGTCTTTAGGAATTAGCATAAGAAACTTGGGGATGTGCATCAAGTTGATGCTACTAAACTTCCACAAACAGCTTGAGTTCCATGTGGCAGGATCCTGGGGATTGTAATTAAGATCAATGACTTGCCATTTTAATGAATATGGATCCAAATCACACTGGGAAATTTAGCTTGTTGTGTCTCAGTGCTCCAGTTTCCTTTACAGAAAACAGGGAAGATAAAACTTCCTTTTGCCAATTCTTTGTTTCCTCTTTTCCACTGAGCATGTCAGGGCAGGAGTGTGTTTGCTCAGCACCTGCATTGGTTATGACCTGAACTCGGAGACAGAGTTTAGATGAAGTTGCAAAGAGAGTCATAGAGAGACAATAGACTTACTTTTCAGTTTCTTGGTTATATATTGGTACGAATTTAATACAACCAAGCAGTGTTATAGAAGTGGGGCTTCTGCTTTTGATCAGAATCCAGAAACACAGAATTGTGATAAGAAGTTTATAACAAAAGACAGACTAATTGTACTCTGGAAATGTTCTGATTAGCACCTGTTGAAATTCTGAGCAAGGGTTCAGTCAATATCTTTTTAAACTGGACTAATTCATCCAGCCTGTTCTGGAAAATTCAGTCTGTTGTGTCATTCAACCTATGGGAACAGAAGTGTTTTCCATGATCTATGTAATAATCAGTTTTCACCAGTTTTTCTTGCCTTTCACACAGCAAAGATGTGCATTCCCAAGGTGCCAGATGTTTACACCACTGAGTAGGTGAAATGTAGAAGAAAAGGATGTCATTTTGCCATTATGACATGACTCTCTTTATAGCATATTCCTACTAGTGCTCATTCCAGAACCTGGGATGACAGTAGTAAATAATGCTGAGTAATCCTATAGCACAGAACACATTCAAAATTAAATTTTAGCAGTAGTAGGTTAAGAGATCTCTGTAAAAGTGAATGTGTACCAAAGGGAGAAAGTTAAACCTTGGCTGTGATAAAACTGTGTCAAGCCAAGAAGTGTCCCCTGGGGAGTGGCTCTTTCTCATCTAGAAAAATAATAAAAAATGCTTCCATGGGTAGGTAAAATGAGCTGCCTAAATGGACTCCAGGGAAATTATTGTGGGGAAAAAGGTAATTGTTTAGTTTCTTACTACAGATCAAACTTAACGTCTAATTTTGGTAAATATTGAAATTCAAAAGAGATCTTGGAAAAATTTAATAGTTATTATACTTATGTGTGAAAAGTAAGATACTTGCTATCCAACCTGATATTACAGAGCTGTTGAGATACTACAGAGAGGTGGAGGTAGTTTTCTCTTCCTGATATTTCAGGAAGTATGATTTTAGACTGAGATTTCAAATTGAAGGTGCCTTGGTCTGAAGGCCATATTCATAAGAGCTCTAGCATTGTAGTTTTGAGGAACTACAGATAATATTTGAGCCAAAGTTGTTGTACATCACTTAAAGTAAAAGTTCAAGGAAAAAACCTCATGCCATTGATATTTTGGTTGTTTATATTGTGCCACAGTAAAGATCATTTACCTGTGTTCCCTAACATATTTCCCCTGGCATAAGATATTTGATGCCAGAGGCAAAACTTTTCTCCCCACACCACGCAGAGCAAAACTCCGTTGTATGACCCACCAACATAGAGAAAAATGAGTTGCAAACCAGTGGAATCAAACACAACATGTTAAATATACATTTTGGAACATAAGGGATGGAAAGATAAATATTAAAAGACATCCCAAGAATAGCAATACATAAAATTTCTGATGATTCTCTGAGTATTTTTAGAAAGCAGTGCATTGCTGCAGTATGCAACTGAAATATCACCCAGTGAGACTTCAACATAATTAAACAATGATTAATCAATACTTAACTAAAGAAATTAAGCTCAGGAGAAACAATTAATTGAAGTTAAGTGAACTTTGACAGCTCATATTAAACTAAGGCTCTAATTAACAAAAGCATTGTGCATCCCCTAAATGAAGGGATGTGCAGGCTTCAGGTGCCAGGGATGGGGTGAGCGTTACTTTGCAAATTTCTTGATGATGAGGAGTCACTAATGGAGAGCTTCATTTCAAGGCTTTGAAAAGAGAAGGTAATCTTTCTTTAGTTGCCCACAATGCTGTTTGGTACGACTCTAAGTTCTGGCAGTTCAGGTCATTCTCTGGAGGAACAAATGCCGTCTCCTCGCCTGTTAGGGTTTGAAGTCTAACCCCATGTCCTTCAGGCTCTTATAATTTAGGACCAAGATGCTGGATGAGGTGGGGGGATGAACTGCTGTAATGTCTGTGACATTGCCAAACTCCATGGAGCCAGGGGGTTTGGCCCTTTGCATCACTTGGGGTCCCACAACCCAACTTCCTGCGGGATTTGTGGCTGTGGAGAACCCCAGCTGTCCTCAAAGAGCTGCAGCCCAGGAAAGGGTTGGGACAGGGAGATGGGGGAGGAATAGTCTGGGGGACAAGAGAGAGCTTGACTATAACAGAATTTTCTCCTTCTCATGTCTCTCTCCTCACTTGTGTTTTTACATTCCCCTCAAAGTAACTTTCACTTTTAGTGTTGATGAATGCCATCATCCACGAACGCAGTTTATCAACCCTTGTTCATGTGAGATTGTCCCAATATCTTTTCTGCAAAACTTGTGAAACCACAGAGTCAAGTTACCCGGTCTAATACTTTTGAAAAGATTGATTTATTACCAGGAGAGCAAGCCTGGTGGAGGAAGGATCAGAATACAGGGAAGAGCTCTAAGTGACCATTGTTGTCTCTTGGTTCTCAGGAAAGGAAATGGCCACTAGTTCTGTTTGCAGTAGCCAAGCCATGTCTAACGAGCCCAGGCTGATGATGAGTAAAGGTCAGGAATGGGGGTTAGAGCCTAATCTCAGCCCCAGCCCACCTGAGGGAATTATCCCTCTAGAGAGCAGGCCTTTTCCTTGATTGTTTTTAGAGGCACTGGAGAGTGGCACAAGTCTGGGAGGAGGGGAAAAAAAAAGAGATATGATTGGCTAGTGACTTAATTGCTCTGTTAATTGCTTTGCCTCTGGTGCTCCCATCCCTGCAGAGAAAATGCCTGAGGGTTATCTCAGCTGTGTGAGTTCCCCTCAGTGATGAGCAATTATCTCCCAGGCAGAGACTACCAAATGTGGCTGTCACAAGATAGCTCCATTCGAAATGATGGATGGGCATGAACGAAGACGAACTTCATTCCCAGAACTCAAATTAGGAGCTGGCATATCCTCATTTGTGTGGATTTGGCCTGACTTTATAACAGCATGAATGTCAAGATGTACCTCACCAAAGGTTCAGGTCCAGAGTCCAACTCCACAGCTGGAGCTCATCTGAAAAGTCTTGTTGGACATTTACAGGTCTGATTTTCCTTTTGTTGAGGACTCTACAGGATTGGTGTGGCTATGGAAATGTTCTGGGTGCTCTTTGTGGAGGAGGCAGCAATTTTCTGCTTGCATTGACCAAACCTGGCCTCACCTGATCCAGTGAGTCCCCTGCTCCAGAGGGATGGAGGAGCATTTGGAGTCAGGTTAGAAAGGGCTGGTGGAGATAAGGTAGTGTTCTGTTGCTTTAAAGTCACAAAACAGGAAGAGCAAGCTAAAAACTTGTACTGTTTTTGCTCTTTGAGCAGCTGCACAGCAACTCCACAGAGCTCCAGGTGTGCCACAGTCTTGTTTTGTGGGGGGACCTGTGCAGTGGAGGAAGGAAGAGATCTACTCTGCAGGAAATTCCAAATCCTAGTAAGACACAGGAAGAAAGCAAAGAAAAACAAAACACACCCCCAAAAAGGCAAAGGTGAAGTGACCTGCCTGTGGCCACTCAGTAAGCCGGTAGCAGGGTGAGGGAGCACACCCTCACTGTGTTGACCACAAGCTGGAGTTGTTGTTGTAGCTCACCCTAACCCTGTGCTGCTCCCATTAAAGCCTCTCCAGTGAGAGTGCCTGACCTGGCGCTTGTGTGGGTGAGTGTTCCCAAGCAGCTCTATAAATGTGCATTATTGCTGTGCTCCTGCCTACCATATTTCCTCTATTTATTCACCAAGTGGTGGGAGCTGTCTCTGGCTCATCAATTAAACCCAAGAGTGATGATTTCCAAAGGTATTGCTGCTTAGTGAAAGAAATTCATCCTTAGGCTAAAGGACAAAGCGCAAGGCCTAAGTGTTATTTAAATGGCTCATAAAACATGTGCTGGCTCTTTAGCTGGAATGAAAATCATCCTTAGCTAACATAGGAAATATCCTGCTTTCCTCTGCCTTCCCCAGTCTTTTCACCATGATGAATCTTTTTCCTCTTGCTCCCCATTATTTCTGTAAATGAGAATATGCTCTAACATTGCTGAGGTTGTGCTAATTAAATCAGCTCTTTCTTATCTCATTGATCTGCATTTTAAAGCTGAGCTGATTAAGGATGAGAAACTATATTTGATTAGAAATATGTTTTTGCCAGTTAGTTAAATCAAAGGCTGGATTACAGGAGAGCGGAGGAGCTGAACTCACGTGGCTACTCTTTCTCCTGGATGTTAAGAGGAAAAAGAAATTACATGAAATAAAAAACAAACCCCAAGATGCATTTCTAACCCATACTTTTTTGCAGCAAATGATGACACCTTTGTGTTATCTTCTGGAAAAAAAATTAATAGATAAGTGAGACTGAGATACAGAGAAAAGATTTCCATAAGCTGTACAATGCTAAGGATGGTGCTTTACCAAACATCCAGCAGAAATCTCACTAAAACTGCAGTTCCTTCTTGCATTTATGGTAGCATCAGCAGAGTCATTCAGCACCCAGGACCAAATGCTCACCTGGGCTGGCAGCCAGAGCAAAGGCTCAGAGCAGAGCCCCTGGCTAGTCCTCTGCCTGGACAAACTGCACAGCTCCTGTGCAGTTTTTGTGGCATTCCAAACCACCATGTCTGTCAAAGAAAATATGCCTGGTGTGACTACCAGACAAAGTCCTTTGTTAAAGCCCTTCATTTGGCAAAAGTTTTTGATGGCTCCAAGGATGCCGTATTTGCAGCTCAGAAAAGGCTTTTTCAAGGAAGGAGGTGTAAGGAAAATTGATAGGTGGCAGAATTTTCATTTTTCTTCCTCTTTGAGTTTTCCGAGAAGACTCAGTGCTATATTTAGTGCCACAAATTTGAAGATGGCAAAGAAAGCACCTGTCATGTGACCTCCTGTATTGGGCCATCATGCAGCCATCAGAACAGCTCCTAATTTCTACTCAGTAGGGTTGGGACTGACACAGTGACTTTGTTCCTGTGCGCCACTGCTGAACCATACAAGGAAATGCAGCAGAGCCTCTTAGCCCTCCCTCCTCCAGACCACCGGGTGGGGCTGTGCTGCACTTCTCAGGGTGACTGCAGGGAGGCTCCTCATCGCTGTCACCTTGGTGGCACACAGCCGCTGTCACCCTCGCTGCTCAGCCGCTCCTCTGCCCTGTGGCACCCCAGGCTTCCCCCATGGCCCCGACCTCAACTGGAATGGAAACCAGCGCAAGCACTTGGTTGCATCCTTTGCCCGCAGACATCCTGCTGATGGTCCAGTGACTCCAGTGACTCAGGGGCTTAAACAGCTCCGTTGGAAAAACCTGTTGTAGATGGGTGTCAGGACACAACATTCATCACTCGACCCTGAGGTCAAGCAATCAGGACTTAGAGATAGCAGAGAGAATCCCAGAGATCTGGCATGTTCATTTGGAGAGGCAGGACAGCTGCAAGAAAGCATGGGAGTAGGAGAAGGGAACAGGAGTTTTACCCCTGGAGTAATACTGTGCAATATTATGCTTTATTAGTGAATGTAAGAGTTATGTAGGAAGGAGCAGAAGACGAAAGAAAATTTTAATTTCCTTTTCTTGAACAAAGAGGGCATGATTAGTAACTAGACACAGACAACAACAGTAACTATTGTCCCTACATCAGCCCAGTGCACTTTTCTGAATACCACAACCGGGAGAAATGAAGTCTTCCCTCTAGCTGCATTCCTCTCCTCTGCCTTTTTGCTTGACACATTCATTTGAGGGCACTGCATGTAGGAACTCGAGCAAACATCATGCTTTCTACTCAAAAGCAGTAATAGATGAGGATGGCAGGCCATTTGCGGGAAGATATTTATTAAAAAACACATCCCAGACATCAAGACCTGTATGCACAGAAACAGCTTTAGACCTAGTTCTTAAAATGTGATCAAAAGCTATTGAAAACTAATCTGTACACAAATTTAACCACTAAACAAAAATACTGAGTGAGAAGAATGGTCAGCTCATCTGGCATGGGGTTTCTGAAATGTCTGATCTGTGGAGGAACAAAACAAACTGTTATCAATTCATGTCTTATTTTTAATTTGTGTCATAAGTGAGGTGGTGCAAAAGCTTATTTATTTACTATGAAGAAATACAGATATTTATCCTTAAATGAGAATTAAAGAAACTCTCTGCAAGAGATTAATCACAGCATGCCACGATGAGATTTAACAAGCATGAGATGCATGTAGGAATTATTTTGCTATTTTTGCAGTGCCTGTATTTGCTTGTATTACTGCTCAGAGAGATAATAACAGCTCTAGTGGCATTAATATTGAAATCCATGAAATTTCCTTTGAATTAAAAGAATCCTTTAAGGAACAACAAGGATGAGGAAGGTGACTCCAGACTAGTGAGTCTCCTTCCAGAAGACTGTTTGCTGTAAATGGTAGCTCAGGTTAGAAGGGATTGAATGTGTTTAGTCCTTCAAAGAGCTGCACTTCATGCATTTCATTTTAGTTTTATGTGCTAGGCAATGGGATTTACAAGGAAAGGGCTCAGGATTCAGGCTTCAGAATTTACCTTTAAATGTGAATTTACTTTTCTTCATGTACAGTGACCAAGACCACATTTCTGGACAGCCATCGACCACTAGAAGTTCATCAATTCAAGTGTTTATTAAAATCACAATTCTTGTTTGAATATAACTTTCAATCGCCTTGTTACGTGCCAATTACCCACAAAATTTAATTGATAAGTAAGTAATTATTATTTTTTATTAACTGTATGACAGCAGAATTGATCCTGTTTAAAATCTCCGTAGGTTTCTCTTTAATAGAAGAATGCAGCAGCCTAAAATTATGGCCTCCATTAGACCCAATTTAGAGGCTTATTTATGATATTCAGTTTTTATATTTTTTCAAACAGAAGGTTAACTTATAGGCTAAAGAAGGCCACCATTACCTTCTGAGCTAATATTTCTTTTAAAAGATCTGTTTCAAGAGCATTCATACTTTGATTCATTAGTTTCCTCTGTGAGGCATTGAAAAGATGCCTGCTTAAGAGACACTGCAATGATAAAAATAGTAATGTCTGAGTAATACTGGGGGTGATGTTGCCAGTGTGTATTGAGGAGGCATTTGACTGAAACTGTGTTGCCAAGTTTGCAGTTTTTTTATTACAGTGATTAATAGAAATAGTTGTTCTCCTGAGTTCAAGGTTGTTATTCTGTCTAGGTTTACAAAGCCTGTTCAACAGGAGCTGTGTACACATGTTTAGGTGTAAGTGAGGAGGCCACTGGCTGATTTCGTGTTCTCAAATGTGATTGAATATAGTGTGGCATTTCTAAGGAACACTTTTTTTTCCTATCTCACCTATAAGGAAGCTCAAAAGCATTTTCCTTCCATTTATTTGTTTGTTTTAGAATCGTATCAATTGCTTTAGAAACCTCAAGCAGTTGTATCAGAGAGGCCAACACTGTCCTCATGTGTGTAATATGGGATTCCTCCAGGTCTCCCGTCCATCTAAATAACACCCAGAAACAGTATGGGAAACTCTCAACAGATGGAGCACTTTTCAACCCAAAACTCCTCAGAATAGTGCTCAGCAGCAACAAAGTGTTTATTTGAAGACAGGTCCCTTGCGGAAGCATGGGATTGCCAGAGAAGAATTTTCTCTCTCAGAGCCTCTCCTCAGGTCGTGGTCGCGCTGTGTCGTGCTATCAAGAGGGGTGACTGTGTCTTTGACAAGGTCTGTGCACAGACAAGTATTCCACAGAGAAGCTGAGACTTCATACCATCCTGGGCTACTGGGCAGACATGTCCATGTGCCCACACATCTGTGCTTGCAGCAAATTTCACCTGGATGAATGCAATCATTTTCAGGAATGAGATGTCAGTCAAAAGCTTGGGAAATGGAGGCAATGCTTCCCTGGCTCCAAAAGTCTCACTGATCTTTGGAAAAGGGAACTAACTTGGAGAGCTTGTAATCTTTGCCTTGAATAAGCCTCTTGTTAGGAAAGCTTCTCATACTTGGGTGAGCTGATTGAGCTGGTCTGAGAGACAGAAAATAAAGAGTGGTATCTCAGAGCCTCTTCTGAGGCTACACAATGAGTGAGCTGTGGTAGCGAGCAAAGAGGAAACCATCATGCCCTAATATGAAACCCCTTCTGAATGTTCATCTCAGGGCCAATATCTGTAAGGAACAGCTGGTAATGGCAAAGGGCTATGGGAAACTGGAACTTGCAGTTTGATCCTTTAGCATATCTAATTATTAAATTGATTTCAAAAGAGAAGGAATATTTAATATGTCTAATTGAAGCAGGAGATGGTGCTTTCAGTTTAGCATAGCTTCCTCAAAGGGTTGCATGAAGTCTAAAATTAATACTCATCTTTTTAAATTTATGGTCTCCGTATTACCAACCCTACCATAGCTGAAATATCACACATTTTACATTTTCTGGGATAACATGCAGCACAACATTTTGTGGTTGCTTTAACAAGCTTAGAAACTCATATTGCAAAAAAAACTCCAAAACAAATCTCGTCTGCAGACTGGATAAAATAAGCAATAAACCCAGAGTGAAAACATTTAAATGGCAGAAAAAGCCCTCTGTAAAAGAAACCTCTGTGGGAATAAACGAAAAGTCTTTGAACTCCTGTGAGTGATAACAGTTTTAAAATCTTAATGCCAATGCCCTGCCTAGTAGGGCAACAGCCTTTGCAGGCATAGGTCAGTGTTCCAGCTGCTGACATCGTGTGTCCAGCCAATTCTTGCCCTTTATTTCCCTGGTGCAGTAAAGCTGATGAGGGACAGAAGATGATTGAAGACTGTAGTGCCCAATTTTTCAAAGACCAAGTGTTGTTTAATGTTCAGCTGGAAATCTGTATGTGGTTTGAAGTCTGGGCCGTTTCTTTAATAATTACTCTGGCTGTTATGTTTCCCCAGAAAGAGGTCAGTCCAAGGATTGTGTTAGACTCTGAAGGCAATTAGAGTAGCTTCAGAGCAGATTTTGTTTATCATTGTAGTTACAACAAGTATTTTTATTTTTTTTTTAGATAGCCTGTTGGGTTATCTAAAGTGTGACAAGGGATATTACTTAACAACAGTTGGAGGCCTTTGAGGAAGCAAAGATTGACTGATTAGACTTAACTTGTCATTTTCTGACAAATTCTTTTGAACAAAAAGTTACTCAGGCATGTGGTTAATGATAGTTTTGAAGGACACAAAGGGAAAATGTGTGTAAAGTTAGAAGTTTATTAGGGTTATAGACTAAAAAATAGATTAAAAATCAACTGGGAAGGTAAGTAGAGGGTGCTTTAAAAATAGTGCAAATGCTATAAAATAAGCCACAGTTGCTTTGCTTTTTATAAGGCATCTTTATAAGTACTGTCATGAAAAATCCTGCTTCAGCTTGTTTAGGAAGTAGTAAAATCAGGTGTGAAATGAGTTTTGTAGTCTATGAAAATCTGAGGTTCCAACAATTTACCTTTGCTAAGACAAAATTAGCAAAGTGTAAAGTTTCAAACAAAAAATAGAGAGGAGAAAACCAGACAAAAATTTTTTTTTTTGTCCATCTGACTTAGGAAGTCTAGGTTACAAATACCAGCTTTGTTTTTAGAAGGACTGGGACTCCCCAGTTCAGAGCAATAATTTTTATATTCTTCAAGGAAAGCTGTTGCCATCACATGCTTTTGTTTTTGACTAATTGTAATTTTGCAACAAAACACAGTTGTGGCTGTTGCCTGTGTTGAGTCTGAGGGTGGCAGGGGATGTGAGTGATGTGACACTCCATCCCCGCAGCAGCCCCGTGAGGATGCTGCCAGAGGACTGGACAAATTAACCAACATCTGATCACACAGGGGTGGCAGGTGTGGTCGGTTCAGAGCAGGTGGAAATACCACACAGGGAAACCCAAATGATTGCAAGTGTTGGAGAAGCAGCAGTGGGATGAAGCTCAACCATTCCAAATGCAAACTCACCTGGTTTTGGCCATTTTGCTGGGGACATGACTTGATGGGAGAAAGAGGACATAGACATAGCAGCTGATCAGGGGAATCATGAGTCAAACATAAGCCTGTGTTGTGTCAGGGAAGATATTTTCATTGGGGAAGAGTGAAGAATTTAATAGCCCAGTACTAGACACCCTGAAAACTCACCTGGAATACTGACTGCCATGCTAGTTAAACTTCTGCAAGAGTAATGCACTCAGACTGG
Source organism: Tichodroma muraria (assembly GCA_013390105.1). Lineage (NCBI taxonomy): Eukaryota > Metazoa > Chordata > Aves > Passeriformes > Sittidae > Tichodroma > Tichodroma muraria. Next base: position 25,179 of record WAAG01012759.1, on the reverse strand, counting down.
GGGAGATTCAGTAAAAAACTATTGGTTATGAGAAGAAAAGCCATAAAGAATCAGACTAAAGGCATTTGCAGTGCAATAGCGTGTTTCTGATGGTGACCAAGAGTAAAAGCTTAACAATGAGTGTAAGTATAAGCATGAGTAGTAGTTCCCCAAAACACTGTCAGTCTTCAGCAAATTTCAATTTAAAACTTCCTGAGCAAGAGGCATTACCTTGGCTTTTGCTTTCTTCCAACAGCTGTTTCCTCTCCTGGATTTCCTCCCATAACTTCTACTCACTGTGCTTTCAGCTTGCTTTCAGCATGTCTGCAGCAGCAGGGATTTCTGCAGACACAAGATGTGGGAGAAACATCAGATTTTGCTTCTTTGGAAACCAATCCTTTTTAATTCCTCTAATGTCACTAATTCTTATTTTTAAGAAGCCAATGAGCAATCATTTCTCATTCATTACTTTCTCCCTAACAGTGATCTGGGAAATGGAAGTGCCTGTCTTACACCAAGAAAGTTTGGCTTGTTAATTTTAACACAACTAAGGATGAGGGAACACAACTGTGTTCCAAAAAAGAACAAAAGAATATTAAGAATGAATTAATTTAAATTGAAAAGTAGAAGAAAGGTTTTAGCCATGAAGAGAGTGAGACCCTGGGATAGTCTACCAGTCATGGCTTTGACTGAGCTATATTTGTACAAAATGATCTATTAATTTTGAAGAAAACATCCTCACTTTTCCCTGGAAGCCCAGGAGATCTGTTGCATCAGGTGTGTTAAATTTTCACATGGTTTGGTTAGCATCTCTTCAGGCTGCCTTTGAGAGTCTTGTCTGAATAATCACGACCCATTTATAGGAGGATGAAGCAGAGCCTTCTACTCATGTCTGCGGAGGTACTTGAATGAATGACCCAGATGCTTTAATCACTCAGACATCCTCCTTCTTGGAGGGAATGGTGGAGAGAATCTAGAGTGATTTGAAGATAGAACATACACTTAATTAGTGAAAAATATCATATAGCACAATGGCAGAGGAGACCACCTGATGAGTTAGAAGGCTTTTCCCATTTTCTGCCCTATTTTTGGAAATGGAAAGTAGTTTTAACTGCTCAACTCTTGTCACTGCAGGATCATAACACTACACCTCCCTCCATAATGTTTTATTCCCTCCAAAACCTCCTCTGAGGGAGTTTTGTTCCAACATTTCCCCCAGAGGACTTTGCTCTCCTGTCTAATAAATTTCACAGTCAGGAAGATTTCTCTGATGCTTTGTCACTCACAGCCACATAAGAATGGATAAAGAGCTGCCTTCGACGTCAGAGACGAAGAGTACTTATGTGCATGGGAACCGTCCCGAAAGGAATGAGATGAAGGACTACTGCAAATATCAGCAGTGTGGTTACCTTTGCTCACCTTATATAGCAGGGATCCAGCAGGAAATGCAAAGGTGTGAATTTCAGCACTTGTGAAAATGCCAGATTTACAGCCTTAAATAGCAAATTCTGCCTCTCCACAAAACAAACATAGCAAGATGTCCACTGTGAGAGTTTTCTCACAAGTAGGCGTCAGCCCAAGGGTGAGAAATGGTAAATAGGCACCCAAGGTGGGGAAGAAGTGGTCTTTTGTCCTCTGAGTGACACAAATTGAAGCAGGGTTGCCAGTTTATTGCACTGCTTATGTTTGACGCAGATCAAATGAAAACACTTGGTTATGAATATGGGTTCTTTTTAACATGGCAGTGGAAGATTTCTTTTCCAGTGACCAGCCACTGAAATCACCCTATCACCTGCCAATGGATTTAAAAACAATGTCATAGAAGGTGATTTGGACTGAGATGTCATCTATAAAATATTTATTATAATGAGATATATGGCTTTCAGTCACTTAGTGCATCCTGCAGTAGCTGCTAGATGGGTTAAAGACCAAATTACTCAATCCTAATGTCATACACAGCTCTTGCACAGTATTTTTATTGCTAATTACTTGGTGGCATTATATTCACATAAAATAAGACCAATATGGGCATGGCTGTTTGGGCAGCCAGGTTGGACCTTTCCTGTGTAGCTTTTTACCTTGTCAGTGGAGGTGAATCACTAGTTGAAGCAAGATCCCATCTGAAGCTGGAGTGTTTAATTACCCTTGAAAAACTGAAAGGTCAAAATAGGACAGGAACGACAAAGTCAATTGAGCATCTGGACAGACTCCAAGCTTCAGTCCTCACTGTCATCTCCTTGTTTCTTCTTTTGGAGGAGTCTACGTTTAAGTGTCGTTGTAAGAAGATATTTGCACTGTATTCTGTAGTTCTTTTTCTCTTTTTCTCCTTTCCCTCCCTCTCCTTTCCTTCTCTTTCTGCTTTCTTTTGCCTTCTCCCTCTTCTCCTTCCTCCCCTTTCTCTTTGTCTTCTCTCTTACATGTGAGAACTCAGAATCCCCTCCCCTTCCCTCCCCTCTGGGAGGGGATCATCCAGGCTGGGATGCAGCCTGTGGGTGGGGATGAGGATCAGGCCCGGGGGGGGGGATCCGGGATGACACAGCCTGAGATATCCATGGGCTGGCACTGAGAAGGTCCCTTGACCCAGCATCCAAGCCCCCAGTGTCTGGGGACTCCTGTAGCCCTGCCACTTATTCCTCTCACAGATTTTATCTGTGGACACACACATGCAGGATCTGTACATCAAAACACTTTGCATATGCGCATCTGGTGCATAAATATGCAGACAGGGAGGCACATTGGTAGAATCAATTAACAGCTCTCTCTGCAACACTCAAGTTTTGCTGATCGTTAATCACAGATGTCTGATATCTTTTTATCTCAAGTCAAAGATTCTCTGTCTGCTTTATAGCAATCAATACACTAGGGTTGTCTCACAAATCCACAGATTTTTATCTCAGTGATCTGACAGGACAACAACCATACGATTCTGACCCACGTAAGAGGCTTTGGGTGACGCATGTGAAAGACTGCTTGTATTATATCTATAATTCATTTGCAGCTTGGTCTCTTGGGGAGCGGGAGGAATCATGGCAGCTGTTTAACAACCCTTAGTTACAACTGAAAGTAAAGGCAGCCACAATTCAGCCAAAACATTATGTAAAGATTGTGCTCACTGGGCCAGGGAACCTGAACTAACATGTCTATCTCTGTGAGGAGTATTGTGAGACTTTTAATGACTGTAAGATCCTTGATTCTACGGCTCAGTCAGAACTATAATAGCCATAATAACATATTGTAGTGGTAGTATTCTTACAACTACCAAGTTTTAAGGGTGTGTGAAAAGTTACTGTAGAGAAGTAATACAATCTATTAGACCAACAAAGACACCTGGAAAAAAGCACGAGTTTCTATGCTCATAGTCCTTTCTACAATTCTCAAGCAAAAAAAATAGATGAGAAACTAGGTAGAGCAAGGTGTATCTGCTCTCAGTTTAACAGTGTCACATCAATTGTTTCAGACAAAGTGGCTAATGAAAACGAGGCCCCATGGGACAGAGGGGGATGGGTTATTACTGCCCTGATAAGCATGTGAGCATGTGGAAACATGTGGTAAATGTGATACATGTGGAAAATGGCAGTGCTGGACCAAATTTAGCATGTCACAGCATCATGGAATGGTTTGGATTGGAATGGACCTTAAAGATTGTTCCAACTCCTCTGACATAGGCAGGGACATCTTCCACTGGACCAGGTTGTTTCAACCCCATCCAGCCTGGCTTTAAACATTTCAAGGGATGGGACAGCTTCTCTGGGCAGGGTCAATGGGCATAGCTGACCCTGTTCTGGCTGCAAGGTAAACTGCTTTGGAACTTAGTGTGGTTTAAACTTCTGTGTTTCACCTTTTTGATGATCTGGTTCTGCACACAGCTTGGGGAGTTTAGCTGATGCACCAAAATCCATTGAAAACCTGAAAAGCAGATTAAATGCTTCTATTCAAAGAGAGAGAAAATGAAACACTTAAGATCAGCCCTCTGTAACAGCCAAGAAGATACAGGAAAGAACAGGGAGCAACTCAGAGTATATTTCTAAGCAGCTGCAGAAGTACCACGAGCTTACAGATCTCAGATGCTGTATTTGGGTTTTTTTATCCTCATGGAGGGAGTAGTAAACATAAAAAGAAATTAATGCATGTGAACTAAATAATTAAATAGCTTTCACAGGGGAAGAGATGACCCAGGCTATGAATCACCATCTTGGGCAAGAGGTGTTTGCAGGGGTGGTGAGACAGAAGATGAACGGGATTGGGTGGGTTAGATGGGTTTCTGACCCTGGGCACCAGGGCTGTTTGGATGGTCTTACTGGCCACGCTGAACACTGCTACACTTTGTTCTTACTGAACCCAGGGCAGAGTCAAGGCACCTCTGCTTCCTGGTATTTGTCTGAGCTCTACCTTGAGTCCTTCACGAGTTTTCCACCTGCCTTTGCTCGACTCCAGGGAAACCAGTGGCTCTCTGCCAGCCTTTGTCAGCATCGTGTGCAAGGACAATGTTTGCAAGATAAAACAACTGGTGTTAAGATTTCTTTGTAAAGAAGAAGAGGTTGCTTTATTAAAAGGTTGGTTCTGCATCTAAGAGGTTAATAAGTATCCGCTGCGACTCATCAATGTCAGGACTAAAACCAAACAGGAAAATGGCAATCTCTTTCTCTTTTGTAAAGGAACTTGTTGAAATAACTGCCTAAGTCTGTCCTCTGTTTACTAAAACGGCTTCGGAAATCTCTAAATCCATTTATCCTGAGGATTATCATCATCTGGTTTCCAGACAACATTCTCATTTCCTCCAGTGAGGTTTTTCTGATACCTTAGGCCATTAGCTGTGGTATTGATCTTTCCTTAATACGTGAGAATTCCTACAGCAAAGGCAGCTCTGCATCTAAAAAAACCCAAGCCAAACCTGTTTTTAATCTGAATAGCCAGAACAGCATTTTGTTAGAGACAAAATTTAACATTCTGTAGCTTTTGTTTATAATAAATGTATCAGGGCAGACTCTAAAGACATCCTTCACAGAATAGACTGAGCCTTTTATCAGCCACTTGGGGAAATTCTGTTCCAGAAAAAAAAGCCTGTGACACACCAGTCCTTCAGCTCCTAGTCCTATGGCTCAGCCCTGGGGAGAGAGATAATGGGCAGTGCTTGGGAGTGCAGCCTCTGAGATTTCACCTGGCTCTTCCTACCCCAAAATCCATCCCCCTGACAAATCCTTTGCATCAGTCCATAGAAAAGTAGCTACCAAGACCCTATCTGCTCATCCTTAATCATCTGACAGGGATTGTCAGGATGATGTCTCTCTGATAGAAATGGAGGGAAGAAACCTTAAGCAAGAGTCTGATAAAAGAAATCACTACACCTTTACTTATTTTTTCCTGCTTTACAGGCCTGTTTCCTCCTTTGTCTCCCACTTACTAGGCAATGTTGGAATCCCACAGTTACTCCTCTATTAAAGGATAACAATCCAGTAACCTTAGGAAGAGGGAGATGAAGACAGATGGGAAAGGAGGTAAGAGTGTTTGGACCATTTGGACAGGTGGGAATCTATTGCTACTTGTGAAATAATGGGAGCTTGTTGTAAAGCTTAAGTTTCTTAGAGAAAAAGTTTTCTCTGTAGCTGTAATCCATGAGGCAAAGAACAAGGAGGGAAATTCATTCACCTTACCTATTAGGACAAACTTGTTTTCCCAATAGTTCAGCCAGAATCTCTTGTTTCCACCCACCTACAGTACCATGACCTTCAGCAAATCTCTCTGTGTTAAACACACAAGTCACTCAGCCCCATACAGAGTTCATGGGAGGAGAGAGGTTTCCCCAAATGCTGCAAAAAGAAGATTGACTAAAAATGACTGCCATGGAATAAGAGAAAGATTGTTAGAATTTGCTTCTTGCCACTTTGAACTTCTTTTGGTGCTTGAAGCATAATTTTCAGCAGTTACAGAGAAGTGTGATTTAAAATTTCTTAATCAGAACCCTTCAATGCATGAAAGTCTTCATTAACACCTAGAAGCAGTCATCATGGTCAAAAAAATTCAAATTCGTGTGCCTTAAGTAAGAATAAGTACACACTTTATCAATTTTTCAGTATATCTGAGCACCTGCAGATAACATTTAAGACGAGTTAATTACAGGATCCTAAATATGGATTAAAGGATTAGTTTTAGACATCAAATTGTGAGAAGTTTAGCTTATGTAACTTACCAGGGCCACATGGAAAGTTGTTGGATTTAGATGTAGAATCACAAATCTTCTTAAACGGGAGGAAGGACGCAGCAAAGGATCCAGCTTTGTCTTCCTTGTTTGCCAAAAACTGCTTCTTCCCAAAACACAAAAGGAAATTAAAAACCATAGGACTTAGTGTCCTTCTTCTGAGGTTTCTTTCTTAATTGTGTTAGCAGTTAGGAGTGATCCTGCAGTATAACAAATCAAAACTCCAACAAACAAACAAATCCCCAAGCAAAACAGTCATTTTAGGCCATAGACAGATGCTCAGTGTGAAGCCACCTCTGCCAGTTGTGTATATTATCGTGTTCAGCTGCTATTTTCCAGCTCTGAATTTGTATCCCTTTCCCTTTTCCCTTTCTGCAAGCATTTCAGCTCTTCCAGCAAAATGAGTTCTGTGAACACTCCCTATCTCAAACAGTAAAAATAGGTGATTAGAGTTATTTCAGCTAGTTGTGGTTGAAGAGGATAGATATAACAGTGCTGAAATGGGGGTGGAGAACGAGTAATTTTTGGCTACAAACAGTAACAGCTTCAACATAAAGAAGAGAAAATTTGGAAAAGGACACTAGTTTTACAAGCTGAACATACTGAGTTCAACCTCACAGCCCTCAAACTAATTAACCTGAGATAAAACAAGTGGATTTTAGCTTTTCCTTAAATAGTGAAGATAATCTGGTAGTGATTTAACAGTAAATGTCACAGCAAACAGATCCAGGACTAGAACTCAGCCAAACAAGCAACGTTCTTCCCCATGCAGTGTTTTTAAACAAATACCATTGCTTTTCTTTATTAAAAGTTTCTTTCTGTCTTGCCTTTTCTTCTCCCAAATCGTGCCAGTGAAAACTCTTGCATTTTCAGAAGTGTATCTAGTTATATGCAATATCAGCCAGGGTCTTGCTTTGCTTTTATTTTGAGCCGGGTTGCCAAACAGGAGCTGCACAAAATGTCAGCCCGCTCGTGGCCTGTGAGGGCTGTGCTGGAGCAGCACTTCAAAGAGGCAGCTCAGGGGGAAATTCGTTCTCAGCTCACTGTGGGGGCCCCTGTGATTCACAGAGCCCCCGCTGGCGCTGGCGACAGCGACGTGGCCAGAGCTGTGCATGGCTCCGTGTGGGGAATAAGGTTCGAAGAATTCACACAAATTAAACCTCCCTACTTCAAGCAAAGTTTGGATACCTGTTGGAAATCAAAGCAGCTCATATACCCCCTATTATGCAAATAGCACAATGAGGAGGCTGGAGTGGCAAATGTGGCCAGTAAGGCATCCCCCACTGTACTTACCTGCGGCTGGCATTACGTGGTTCATGAAAATGTTATAGCAAAACCCCACAAAGCTCTTACAGCAGCCTGGAACAAACATCCTTAAACTCGTACAGTGAAAATCAGAGGACATGGAGTAAAACCATGTTCCTTTTGAAATATATGATCCCATTAAGATAAAATATTTATAGAAATTAGATCAGCTAATGAGGATTTCATTTTGGAGAAAACTTATAAAATGCTGGTCATATCAGGGCACATTTTTTTCTCTTTTTGGAACAGAAATCTCTAAAGGGAAAGTTTATGAAACAAAGAAAAGTGAATTAAAATAATTCATAGCATGTAATAAAGATGTTGAAAAGATAATGTTGATTTTCTGTCTCAAATGGAATTTGTGGATCACCCCTAATAAATATTGGGTATTTTGGAGGGGGGAAAGGAAAATTTACTTTCAGTGAGAATATCTACCTTATATAGTATCAATCTGAAATAAATTGTATTACTGAATTTCCTCACAGGGGAGAAATATTCCCATAACAAGGACCTCTGTAACATGGACATGGGCAGCAGTGCTGTGCCAGCTCAAAGGAAGGGTTATTTCTGGTGAAGAAGTTTTGCATTTCCTTTGGTGCTCCTTCTCTGGTTAGGGACCCTGAGCAATGAGAGGAGGCGACTTATCTTGAGAAGCTGATGAGGTTATCACTGCCAGTTCACTTCCCCCTTCCTCCCTCCTCAATCTGCCCTACTTTACCCTCATCCTACTCACCAATAACTAAACTACTTTTCAAACAGCACCAGGACCACAGGGCAGAATTTTAAGGAAAGCAGAACTGGCAGTGAGTTTCCATAAAATGTGATGCTGATGGCTGCAGTGATGAGGAGCCTAATGGATGAGCAGCTCAGATGTCTTGCTGTGAAGGGCAAAGGGGCTGCCAGAGGCAGGACTTTGTCTGTTGGCATCTTAATTGCCAGATTTCAGAACTGCACATAAAAATGCAAACCCTGATGCTGCCCCTGGCAGCATCTTGGAGTTGGTCTGATTCGCACCAGCCCAGAACACAGTGAAGAAAAGCTTTGAAAAGCAGGGAATGATGGTCTTGGGGAGAACAGAATCAAAATTAAGAACAAGATCTATGAATTAACTGTAAATTTCAATAACTACAGTAAAAAAAGGTGAGGCAATAAAAGCAAGTGGCAGCTAAGGAGTTGACTGTGGATCCCATGTGGCATAAGTCCACTCCATTAAGAGCAGACTAGGGCTGAAGTTTGCAGAGACAGCAAGAGAGGTAATGTAGAGAATAGCACTGAGGGCAGTGAATGGAAATTCCCATCTGTTTTAGCCACTTTGCACTGCCAACATGTACATCGCACACTTCTCTACACATGGGTGTTCCTAACTACGAAATAGGCAGCAAATCTGAGCCAAGTGTGGCTGCAGACTTACAGCAGGACCTGAAGCAGGATCTTGAACACATCAGGGAGTGGGGGCTGCCCAGGGCTTGGAGTAGCACAGCTTTTGGAAAGCCAGCTTTGGAAGGCAATGTCAGCTTGTAGACTGCAACTTAAGGTCCTCAGCTAGAAAAAGTTATTTGATTATTTGTATCTTCCAGGANAAAGAAAAGAAAAGAAAAGAAGATTTCTGCAGCTATACCTGATGCAAGACTAGGTGAGCTTTTGGAAGCAGAAGTTGTCTGGAGAGGTTGTGCATTCTCCATTCCTGGAGGTTTTTAAGGCTTGACTCAATAAAGCCCCAAACAACGTCCCCTGATTCCAGAGCTGACCCTGCGTTGAGTAGGAGGCCGGGTTACAGAAATCCTGAGGTCTTTTCTAGGATGAATTATCTTATGTTTCCCTTTTATTTTCTAGTATCAATTAAAGCAAAACAGTACCAAAATATGAGCAAGAGAATTTATGCAATTACTTACTGGTCCCTTGGTATTGCTAATGAGTACAGAAACTTAAAAGATCCCACATCCCCCAGAGGATCTTAGAGATGGATCTAAGGAGAGGATGGCTCATATGCAGGGCATGACTCTTCAGGGGTTTAGCAGCATCAGTCCCTGCTCATTGCACCAGTCAAAGACTCGAGGCTTTCCGCTGTGCTTTTCACACCCACCCTATACACTCCCTTCTGCCACTGTAACTTTTGCTGTGAGATGCAGCAAGTTCTTCCTTTCACCTCCCTGTCAATATTTATTGTGCATGTGTAACTTGAATATTTTAAGATAATGAAATAAAATTCCTGTCTGCATTCATCAAGCCTGATGTATCTGCAGCATAAAATCTGAATAAAGAACAACTTAATACTACCGGAGGAGATAGTGAAATAGATGAACCTCTGTGTAATAAATGAACAACTTCTTAGTCATAGCAGTGATGTCAGTGGGGAAAAGGGATTGTGGTGTCCCAGGTGCCTCAGAGAAACCCCCTTCTGGCAATTACACAGCTTCAGGGTTGGCAAACGACAAAGATCCATCAGCAAACAATCTTTGTTTTCATACTGCAACATCAAACGTGTGGAAACACACTTGTGGAAAGTGTCATTTTAAGGGATTATATCCTTTCAAAGGAGCAGTTTTATAAGTGAAGATTGTTTTAGGTTTAAGGATTAAACCTCAAGCAAGGCTTGAGCTGGAAGAAGTGACTTATGGTTACTGCCTAGAAAATGCAATTCACCTGAAAATTATTATCTTAGGATTGTTTAAGTATCACTAGCTAATGTGAACAGTCTTGTTTAAAGCAGTTTTTAGGAGGTGCATTGCATGATATAGAGATTTAAAGAAAAACTGTTTTTCTAGAACTGTCCACATATTTTCCACAATCAATCAGACCCTCCTTCTTCCTTCAATATTATTTTGATACTGATGAATTCATTTACATAAATTATTAGATATTGAGTGAGGAGACAGAGTGTGAGAGAAAGAAAGGAGGGGATGTGCCTCAGGAAATTCCTCTGGGATCACTGGGGGAGGCTACCAGGAAGGAGTTGAAAATTGGGATAATTTAAATTAGTCATTGGCAATGGAGAAAGTAGAACAATACCCAAGACACAGTGAAATGTGGAGGCAAAGGAAAAGAAATCTCTGGGTACATATGCAAAGATGTTCCTGGGCCTGCATTAGCAGAGAATTCTCAAGTCCATAAGAGTTCAAAGCATGTAGAATATTAAGGCGAAAGAGAAACAAAAGTGAAAGTTTTATTATTATTTTCTTGTAATAGCCAAAACAGGGAAAGGTATCTCACCTACCACGGATTAGAATAAATGAATTCCTATGGGCATGAAGGGAACCATTTTAAACCATTCAGTTTGATTGCAGATGTCAGCATCCTAAGTGAATTCGTAGTCTTGAGGCTGGAATCTTGCTCATTCTCTACAGAAGTGGGAGAAAACATCACACATCAGTGTCACATTGAAACCAGGGCCCTGGGGAAGCAATCCCTCCCAAGAAACTCCCACTGGATGCTGAACTGTGAATCATGTGTGATTTATACTTGTACTTTGATTACAGCTAGTTGGGAATTATTTTTATCTTTCCATTCAGAAATTAAAATTCATCAGATTTTAATTTTTNCCTATTGGTTATTCTGGTTAATGCAATATTGTGTTGTGCATATCTCTGTGGGCCACTGACTGATTCTTATCAGGTCATGAAGGGGTCTGAAAAACTTGCAGGGATATACACCACTACTTATCTGGAGAGTCTTTCCTAGCTGTTTCTCAGCTGGAATCTCTTGATTTTCTTACATCTATTTTTGTTCAGTGTTTGACTTCAAACAATGATACACATCCTTCCAAAGAAAAGAAAAAAAAAAAGAAAAAGAAAAAAGAAAAGGTTCAAGTCTGTGGAACTGAAAAATGCCCCAAAATTTTATTTCCAGCAGCTGAGATGCATATATTGATTGTCACTGNCCCTCCAGCAATTCCTTCCCAAACACCCAAGAGGACGTGAAAATTACAAAGTGCCTACAGTCCTTTCCTTGTATTTAGGATCCCTCTAGCAAGGCTCTACATTTACATTTTTTATCCCCTTCTGTCTGTTGTCTGATTGTGGTTGTAAATGAGAAGACTGAGGCTTGTGTTTGACTTCTAACTTCACCTCTGCAGTGTGCAATCAGAAGTGTTTTTCAGGCAGAAACAACACGGGTGAAGTCTCATGTTTGCCTTTTGTTCCACATGAAAGAACAGCACACATCCTGTTGTTCATCAGTCAAGCTAATTCCTTTTGGCTATCTGCTTGCTTCTCCCCTTACTTGTGCCTTAAACTCTACTTTATTCACTCTCCTGGAGTTTAATGTGTCCTTGGTTTCTTTCCCTGCTTAACCCAGGACTGCCAAGGTGGCAATGAGGAGAGTTAGTGGTGGGCATGGTGCTTTCCAGCTACCCTGACTTCTGACACCCTCTGTCTTACCTGATTTTGGCATAACAGAAATCTCACATCTGTACACACACGCCCCTAGTTTAGCCCACAAAATATTCAGGGGTTATACAAATTAAAATTAACATTATGATACAGAAGGTGAGACCAAGACATAAAAGTGGAGTCAGCAACTGTGCTCTTGGCAGTGCCATCCTCCTGAGCCCCCGCGGTTTGGCACTGCAGGAGGACACCACAAGAACTTTGTTTCAGGGAGGAATATAGTTTTGAAGTCCAGGTTTGTTCCAAGTCAGAATGAAACCCAACAAAAATATTGGTAAGTTCCATGAATGAAAAGTCCAGGGAGAAATTAAATACTGTTTTCAGAACACAACATCTTAGTTCAGACTTTCCATTTTTAATGCACTTCGATTTTTATTTTTTTTTGTAAGGACTAAGCACAGAATAGGAAATGAAAATCTCTTGTTTTCAAATGTCAGAAATGGGACAGACTGACACTGCTGTAACACCTCTCCCCTTCTACACCTCCTCATCCCTTCCCAGATCATCTACATGAAATTTTGGCAAAAATAGATGAGATTTTCCATATGTGAAGTAAGTGACAAAAGCACCCACGCCAGGTTCTGATGAAATCCACTGTCATCCCAATCTGACGTGACATTGCCAAGCAAGGTGATTGATCTGTAGGGTCTATCTTACAGTGACAACTACAAAGTTGTGAGATCTGGCTACCAACCAGAAAATGTACTGGTAGACTTAAAGCAGTGTGTCAGCAAGTCCTAAAGTTCTGGTTAGCCCTGACAGCCCGTTATCAACTAAATTTTCATTTCATTGCTGCTTAGCTTCACAGGGATAGTGTCAGGGTGTGTCTGTACTGTAGTTTGATGCTTGAGAAAGTGCATGGGCAGAACCACTAGAGTAACAATTGTGCTGATGGAATGAATTGCTGTTCCAGAGCCAAAAGTCAGTTGGGAAAACTCCCACAGTTCTGCACTGCAGATGTCTGAGTTGCAATATCTGAAGACTTGAAGCCTTTATTTTCTATTCGTTTATGTGTTCACAAGCAGTTTTTAATGCAAAGCATTATCAAATACTGCAACAACTCTCTGTGTGCTTGGTCTTGACACAGGACTGCCATTTTTCCATCAGAGATTGTCAGAAGTGAGTGCACGCAGGCTGTGGAGTGTATGGACAGCCAGCCCATCTGTTGCATCCTGGAAGTGTCAGCCTGTAGTGCAAATGTCCAAGACTGCCATACTTATCCTTGGGTTTTCCTGCATGTAAATCTGCGCAAACACAGTTTGGGTGCCCTGCAAACACATATGGAGTAAATCTGGCCCCTCTAGGAAGCATTTGTCATGCTAGGCACACGCTGTAGGGGTGTTCAGCACATACCGAGTTTATACTCACTCTGCTCTGGGTCTACCCAGACAGCAGCACCTTTTCTGATATAGTGACCAGATACAGGGCCTTGCAGATGTCCTTCAGTTAGGTCATGGTCACCTGGGCTGCTGAGGTGACTTCCATCAAGGTGAAACACAAACAGGGATGGAACAGGAGGACCAGTGCAGACACAAAAGAGTGCAGGAGGGCCGAAGCTCATGAGCTGCAGCACAACAAACCAGTGGGCTCCCTTTTGTTAAATTCTCCTCTGAGACTGCCAGTATTGCATCTTGACATTATCTCCTATTCCCGTGATTGCTTGCCTATCCCATCCTCTTCTCACAGATTTCTTCTCTTTCCCATCTTAACATCCTTTCATGTGTGCCTTTGCTTGTACCTTCTTACATCACTTGTGCCTGCTGCCTCTTTCTTTCCTGGGCTGGAAAGCAGCCAGTGCATCTGATTTCTGCTAGATAACCCCATCCAGAACAATTTTGGGCACTCAGCATCCAGGGATGTGTTCCAAGGCCATCTTGAGGACAGTGTCTCATTGAGCTTTCTCTCAGTAAGAAGTACCTTGCTGGTTATAAAACATTGCTCTGCAGCATTATATTTGAGTTAGATTGTCTGTGAGGGGCAATGTCCCTCTTTGTTGGGGGAATAATTTTGGGCATGGACTGTCTCCCCATCTAATTCAAACTCATCTTGTTGTCCCAGACTCCTTGCTGAGGTCAGCAGCCGTTTGCCAGTGGGAACAGTTTCTTCATGGATATTTTGGGAGACGGTAGCTGAGAATAAAGGTCTGCTGCTCTGTTCCCCTGGACACTTGTGCAGGTCCTGGGAGATGGACTT
>WAAG01012759.1:368-11085 GCA_013390105.1 Tichodroma muraria | reverse complement strand
TTCCAAAGGAGAAAGTCTCATCTTGCACAAAGCTGTCTTCAAAGCCTTTCAGAGCAGGTTTTTCCCATTGAATTATAACAGGATCCAGGAACAGATGTGCCACTGAACTGTCATTGCCACTTGCTCAGCACTGTACTACCAATCCATGGAGTTTCTCCACACTTGTGTCCATGTAACACTTGCTTTTCTCCCTTGTTTTCATGGCTGTCTGGGTTGATGTATACACACTTCTTTGAAATATGTGTTTCAAGAGGCATCACTTAACAATTGCAAGGACATCTATTTTCCAGGGGAAATAGTAGAGCTGCCCCAAGTGTTTCCTGTGACCTTTTGGTTTTTTGACAAATCTGTCAGTCATCTGTCTAGAGGCAAATTTGCTTCAGCATACTTTTCAACTTTTGTTCAAAATGAACTTTTTGAAAACATTGCTTCATTATCTGTGAACATTTACATTCTCAGTGTCAGATGATGGAATTTGTAGAACTTCCCCTATTACTTCCTTTATAAGAAAAAAAAAAAGGAAAATGTGACATTTTAAAACTTCTTGAAGGATATTGGTCTCACTCAAGGAGTTTGGGTTGGGTTCTCTGATGCCAGAGGGCTAAGTTCAGTTTCTACACCTACAATCAGAAAAAAAAAGGACAAATCTGTTTATCAAAGGGTGGTTGGTGTGAGCTTGAGGAAAAGAAAAAATACACATGAAGGCCATGGAGCCAAACCACAATAGTTCCTGGGACAACTTCACTAGAGGCTTTTCATATGTTGGAGCACAGGAAAAGAAAATTGGAATTCTGGAATTCTTCTGACTTCCAGAAAATCACGGTGAGATGCCAGGAGAAAAAACTTCAACCCAATTGCAAACAGCTCTGCCTCATATAGTTTTTTTTTTTTCCTGTGTTTTTCTTCCAAGCAACTGTTATTGTGATGTACTAACATGATTGCTGCATTCAGTGTGACTCCAGCTTCAACAGCTTCGCTTGTGAGTAAGCATGAGTAGGAGCAATGTTTAATTTCTCTGTGACCATACAACATTTAACAACCTTCTAGCATAGTGAGCAGGAAGAGTGAGCTGTACTTGGTGTTCTGAAGTATTTTGGTGCAGGCTGCTGTGCTGTGCAGGTAGGTTGATAGTGTGCAACCTTTCTAAGAATTCAGTTGTTGAATTAAAAAAACACCCGTTACAAATAGCAGGCAGGCACTCTAATGTCAGACTTATCATTTCTAGTATCTGTCATTGTTAATTGAATGGTAAAAGTTACTTTAAGAGTCCTAGCAGCCACTGGAGCCTATCCCTCCCTCTCAATCCTTCCATTCCTCTCACCCCCTGCTCCCTCGTTTGCAATGCAAAGAGTTTGGTGACATGAGAGCAGGTATGGAGGTAGGGTGGGACTGGCAGCTCTCAGCAGTGAAGTACTTCCATCAGTAGGGAATGCAGGAGAGTGGGGACAGCAGGAAAGGGAAAGATGAAGTGATCCTATTTATAAATGTATTCCCCCACTCTCTGTCTGTACTATGCAGATATCTCAGCAGTGCAGATGGATCTGCATACTGATGAAAGCATGGGGCATCTATGAGGAATGCTGGATCTGGCTGAGCTCCCTGCAGGCACAGGGTCTGCCTTCTCCTCTATTAGAGCCCAACACACTTGCATTTTTCAAAGCTTGGATGTGTATGCCAGGATTTGGTGCTGGTTTGTGACTTTGCTTCTGCCTAAGAGCAAGGCCCAGTCTCCACTTCAATCAGATAAAAGAGTGCAAAGTGACTGAACAAGAGACTGAACCTACGAGCAGGAGGTAACTTCAAATCAGCTCATGAGTAGGCAATGTGAATAGGGGAAAATGAGTATCACTACAAAAAAGGCCATGTAAATCACCAGCCAGGATGCCTGGAGAAAGCCAGCTCTGTTAAATATGAGAGATCAGCTTGCTGAGGTGCCTGGAGGGTTGTAGAGAAAAATCTGGGCAATTCCTCAAAGCCAAGGCTTTGTGCTACACCAGCACTGAGAGGAACATAATGGGGTTACTGTAGTTTCTTTCACAGTGTCTACATCTGACAGTGCCATATGAATATCAGTGAAGTGGCACAATACCCCATGGAGGTAGGTATGAGGAATCACATCTTTCCTTTACAGACATCAAAGAATCCAGACGGTCAAGGATTTCTGGTTCCAAGGTACCAAACAATGTTTTCTCTGGAGTTAGTGGGAGATGTGTGTGTCCAGCTTCCCCCAATACCCAGTACTCAGTAACTGGCCTGAGAACACACCACAAACCAGAGACACATCTGCTCAGAGCTCAGGACCTGTGACTCTCAGACCACCTGCTCTTCCTGTAAGATAATCCTACCCAGTAGTCTTGTGCCAAAGTGTTTGGAGAAGGAAAATGACCTGGAAGGGCAAGGTCTGTGCCACTTGAAGTTTTGAGAGACTGGGATGATAAATATTAGTGTCTGAAAACCCCTCAAAGGTTCCTCTTTAATACACTGGTACAGATGGAGTGTTCTCCTAGAGGCCAGGGCGATTGTGATACTTCATGATCTCCTTGGACATTTAAGCTTCTCTTAATTCTTTCTTATCCATGACAGACTTAGCACCCTTTCCAAAAGGGGTCTTATGCCAGCCCCTGGTAAACAGATTGCTGTGCTGCAAGAAACATTGTCACAGCTGGCTGCAGTAAACCAGACAGAAGCCAAAGACCTGAAGACTCAGAAACCTCTTAGGAGATCTTTCTGGAAAGGAGGAAAGGTTGCACCACAGTAAGCCCAAGCAGAAGCCCTGGGTCAGCCAGGCCCTGCAGCCGTCAGGACAGCAAAGCTGCTTTCAACTCCCCGTGAGAGGAAGGACCCCTGCCAGAGCAGAGGAGCACCATGAGTCCAGGGTGAGTCCCTCCTTTCTATCCCTGATTCTGGCTTGTCCAAGCCACCCTTTCAGAGCAGACACATGGATAACACAGCAGCATTCCTGTCTTGAGCAGTGCCCAGGCACCACAGGAGCAAATCTACCTTTGTTTGTAGAGCCACTTGAAATAACATCCAGGGAAATTTTGAGAAAGGTTTTGATCTTTCCTTCCTGTCATGGACCAGACATTGATGCCAGTACAGACTGTTCAGCCCTATCAGCATGATAGATGCTCCTGCAAAGAACACAGTTTTAGCTGCTTTAGTACATATCTGCCATCACCATCTGCTACTTGTTGGCATGAATGTGTACTATAAGGAAACTAGGTTCAAGGGTAAAAAAAATACCTCACCAACCTTTTAGAGTTTTAAGTTCATTCAAAGGTTTCGATTTTGTTTTGTTTCACATATCGGATAGGCTCACACAAAGCACAGTATGTCTTCTGTTCTCGAGTTCTTATGATCTCTTCTACCTTTTGTTGAGCGTTGTTATTGCTAGAGATCTTCAGAAAGGGTTCTGTCCTTACAATAAGCACCAGGAACTCAGTTAACTTGGTAGGATAGTCCTTGCAAGGTGTAGGAGACCTTTTGAAGATGAGCACGAGATTTTTCAGATGATGTGCTTGAAAGAGTCTCACTGTATTCCTGACCAGAACTTTAGTCTTTTTTCTTTTCTCAGTGGGGTTTTCTGTCCCAGTTAACCTGAGGCATCTAAAGAGGGCCCTGAACAGAAAGCCATCCACAGGAATATGAGAGACTTCAAATGGACTCATCCCTCCTTGAAAGTAATAACACAGAAGTTTTGTGTGCAGTATTAGTGAGCAATATTTGTAGAGTGCTTTGAAGTTAGAAAGCACTATATAAATGCTAAGTATTATTAACTACATGAATCAGTCTTCAGAGAAATATAACACTGCTAAAGATGGGAGAGACGTCTCTTCTATTCTTAATGATAACCGACCCCCAAAGTTATTCATAAAAATTACTTTTAAAAATAGATCAAATGATTTCCCCATCCCGTGATAATCCCTCTGATTGCCCCCGTGTTTCAGTTCACTGTATCATCTCAGAGATCAAAGGATGTGTCTGAGGCTGGCAAACCAATCCCACAAAGCAGAAAACATTCTGATGTAGATAAACAAAATACAATTTCCGGATAACATCGTGGTGCTGATCAAAATAGCTGCTTTTCCAATTAGATTTCAAAGAATTCTTAATTGTTATTGATTTAATCTGGAGATGTGCACATTTTTTTCCACTTAGGAACCTGTTTCACAAGGAGCTTATTACCCTGGGGATTTCAGTTACAGACAGTTTTTAGTAAGCAGCAACAGCCTGGCTGTCAAGCAGGTGATGATAAAAAGGGAATCTGTCCAGATCCAGGAGACAGTGCTATTTGTGCTTCTGTTTCCTGAAGTAATTTAGAACACATAGCCTTATCCATTCTGAAATGGCATCAGACCTCACATCTGCATAAAGGCATTTGCCTTTAAGCTGTGATAGACAGAGCTCTTAAATAAAAACTACCTTATCTATCTACCTAGTCATCACCTCAGTGTTTCCTTCCGCTTCTATACGTATTAATTCAAACCATGTGGGATGCCCTGAAACTTCTTTTTTTCTATTCCCACATCAGAAGCTCATTTTCAGCATATATATATATATATATATATAATTCTGCTGTGCAGCAGAAAAATAAATAAAGAAATGATTCTATAATGTCTGCTGGGCTGCCATTTTAAAGTCAGGCAAAATATCAGGGTGTGGGAAGAAGGGAGGCAAATTGGGACTGCAGTTCCACAGACAGGTGACATTTTGGAGCAGAACAACAGGAGATGGCTTCCTGTCAAGCAGAAATAAGAGGAGGAAGAATGAAAAATAGCCCCCCAAAGAAAATTGTTGTGTCCCAGGCAAATGATAGTGGAAGGATTTGGTAAAGTGACAGTGGGGGACTTAATGCTGTCAGGTAGGTACGGCAGTGTCAGGAAGAGTGACTCAGGAAAGGTGAGTCAGAGCCAGCTGCCATCGTGAAAATAAATGCCAGAGCCATGAGCAAGATCTGTCACTTGGTGCCTTCTTGCAAGGCAGCTGTGCCACAGTTTGACCTCAAAGCCCAGTGCACACCACATCCTGCACGGACCGTGACGGGACGTGCTGCCAGGTGGGGACTCTGCTGTCTAGAGGAACAGAGAGGGCTTGGATGACAGTCACCAGTAGACCGGGATAAAAGGTTAAGACTGGTGCCATCAGGGGAAAAAATGAAGAAGGGCTTGCAGAAGCCTGGTAAGCAATGTACGTTATAGAAAGTGATGAGAAATGCACCTTCTTGTTTTAAAGCCTTGCACTGGGCTCAGCAGGCCAGGGTGCTCTCCGGCACCATGAGGGCATGGAGATGACCAGTTCATACTAAACAAAAAGACTGAAAGGGATAATCTTCCCCATCAGGGCAAAAGCCAACACTTAACTTTATGAGCTATTTCCCACAATGCTGCATCTCTAGGACCCACACAGGAAAATATGTCTGGATATCTATACAAACCATCTATACTCTAAAATGATATGAAAGTTGAATTTTATGTATGGATTGATATGAAAATCTTGGAGGAAGGGAGAGTCCCATTTTTCTAAGATGCTGAAGGCACCAGAAACCCCCATGAGGTCCTGTCCATTTAGCAATTCATTTTTCCAGAGGCTCTGAGAAGCACCAGAGCATCTGGAAGGCTGGGAGCAGGATCTATCTGTTCCAGGTGCTGGACATTCAGGCTGATTTTGCTCACAAAAAAGAGATGTTTATGAATTAATTCCCAAATATGCTTTCCAAGAAACTTCATCTGAACACAGCAAGATTTTTGTCAGGGGAAAAAAAAAAAAAGTTTCTAAAAGTCTTGGTAAACTTCAGCTATTTGATGATGCAGAAAATAACTGACTTTGTAGGCAGCCCAGCCAAAACCACATCTGTAAATGTCAGTGTTACGTCTAGGTTAAATCTAGCCTAATCTCAAAAAAATATTTTTTTCTCCACTGTCCTACATGGTAAGGGTGTTCTGTTAATAAAAGACATTGTAAAGGTTATTTCCATGAAGTGATAACATTAGGGGGCAATCCTCAGCTAGCAGCCCAGTCCTATGAGTTCGTTGAACAGCTGTGTTTATATGGGGTTGTTTGCAAAATTTATGTTTGAGTTTGTTTTAACCTTACTTTATTGCTACTGGAGAAACAATAGATCTTTTCCATTACAAGTCATCGAGTGCCACATTAAAATACGGCAGGGGGGTGAAACTTTCTATGCCCCTTCTCCCCATAAATCTCTGGTTATATATATATATGTATACTTTTCTTAGCAAAGCCCTGCACTGTCTGAGACACTGTCTTCTCAATGAGCTGCCAGAATGGTATTGCATCCATCCAGGTTCTTATTTTGCATTTTCCCTGGGACTGCATGCCTGGACTTTTCACAGAAGCATTATTTCCTGTTTCTCTCAGTTCCCTGGGCAGGTCAGGCACATCATGACCCATTCGCAGCAGCAAACAAAACCCATACAAGTGTCTGTAGAGACCCCTTTGACCTCCCCCGTAGCCCTTCAATGCGTAGGTAGACCAAAGACATTATTTCAAACACCTTCTTCCTCATCTGGTTCTTATCTCACACCAGTCCACTGCTTGTTTATGAATTCTTATTTCTGCTTTCCTGCAGGGGAACATCACCTCTTTCTCTACCTTTTATTTATCTGCCCCACTCCTGAGTCCCCTGCAGAAACCAGATCCGTAGTTTAGGAGGAGAGCCTTTTGTGCTTTTCACAGTCTGTTTTGGAAGTTTAATACCTTTTCCTTCTAAGACAGATCTGCACTCCAGCTCTTTCAATTCTCCCAGTTATCCAAACCTTTCCTTCCTTGGTTCTCTTCTTCTTGCCAGGGATACCTGTTGCAGCACCCAGGTTGCTGAGTATGGTACTGAGGGAGAGATGCCCGGTCCTCCATGTGAACTGTGCTCTGACTGAGCTCTCCTGGACCCCAGGCCACCAACAGCCATTTCAGCTGTGCCTCAGCATCCCCAGCATTACCCCTCTGGTATGCCTAGACTTCCTGCTGTGGTGCTCCATGTGCATCCTCCCCTGAGAATCAGGAGTCCCAGCACAATTCAGATGCCCTGGACTGCTGTCAGCTGCTTCACTGGTACTACACATCATCTCCTGGACTGATGCCCTCCTAAGAAACACAGCCATTCTTGGCATCCTCTCCTACAGGCTAAATGCCAATGTATAACACTTTCAGTCAGCCATTGTGTCATCCTTGCTTCTCCCTGGCCCTATCCTACATCTCTGGAAAACAGTCATCTTCATGGATGCACTCCATGTGCCCTTTCTTTGGATCCTGCTGCTTTCCCTCTGCATACCACCATCCCAAATCGAGATTCCCTAGTTCTACTTGCCACTATGATATTCCTTGAGCCAGTTCATAAAATATCACTGATGAAGAAAGCAAGAAAAAGCCCACAGAAATGGACTTTTTTTCCTTGCCTCATGGTAAGATGACATGTTGTATCCATGATCCCATTTGTGTCCGTTTGCATTTGCTAGTCCATTTACACACATGGGCAGGAATTTTCATTTACAAACAGAGAAACAGAGGCCAAAAATCTGACTTAATTTACCAAACATCCAAAGCAGGTGTGGAAATAGGAGCAATTCTCCAAATACTTTGTCCAGTTCATCTGCATTCTGTCTTGGAGCTGGCCACTTTAATGAGTAGCTGTGCAGATTTGCAGTCACTGATGCCAGCTATTTCCACACACAGAGTGCAATCAGCCTGAATCTGCCAGAAGAGGTCAGAGAGTCATGCCCAGAGATGGATTTTAAATAAAATTCTGAATAAAGCTGCTGGCCCCAAACCAGCTGTGGTTATGCTAAAGTTGCCTCAAGCCTCTGGATGTGAATGTAGCAGCAATGGGCTGAGGAAAAGCCATCCTGTCCCTTCTCAGCACCACTTCCTGCAGCTATTTAGTGCCATGGGAAGGACACCAGGCATGATGGACTGAAGCTGGAAGACTTTACAGCAAATTCTGTCTCCCAAATGCTTCCTCAGCTCGTTGCATCTCTGTGACCACGGCAGGTACATCGATCTAGCTGACAGACTAAGGTCCTATATCTCAGTTTTATATAGATGAACTGTAATTTTAGTAATAGGATGTTTAAATAATATTGTGTCACTTTTACATTTCACCTCCCTTTCCCTTGAATGAAAGTGCCTGTCTCCTTTTGACAGGTGGACATTTTTTTTTTCCTTTTCTTTTTCCCCACAAAGACTTTGCCTGAAGGACATCAGGAGTCATAATAATGGTTGATGCTTTCATGAGATCCTTACAGATTATGGCTAAATGGAATGGTACTATAATGTGATTGCCTCCCCACTCTTACTCCTGCTGTGCCATGTAATGGCATGGCAGGGCTCTCCACTGGGATTAAAGCCAGTCAGACTGAAAATTGACTTGCCTTGGGGGCCATCGAGCAAATTTAAATGGCTGCTTCAAGATTCTGCCTGCCAGTGAGCCATTCCTCTGGCAGATTTGCAAAATGAATGAAATGTGGAGACAGTAGGGCAGTAGAAACCATGCCATTAGGCCTACATGATCTCTCTCTCCTTCTTTCTGATTTTACTCTAAATACTAATTCTAGTTCCTTGTAATTTGACCCTGAGTTCTGCCTCATCCATGAAATGGGAAGGGAGCTCAAAACAGAAAGCAAAGCTGTGACCTACCCTTGCCTGGGCTTTAGGTAGGATGAGGACAAGGAGGAGGGAAGAGGACTTGCCCTTCTCTTTCATGCATTTTTCCTGAGGATAGAGACCCTTCTAGAGAGAATTCAGAATATGTAAATTTGTTTTCTGCTTGGAGTAACCCTCAAGGGTAATTCCTTCTGCAAGGCTAAAGCAGAGTGGTAGAAAGGAAAGAGTCTCCCCCATTGCTCTCATGATGAAGCTCCTCTCTTCTGTCACAGCCA
Organism: Tichodroma muraria; assembly: GCA_013390105.1. NCBI lineage: Eukaryota > Metazoa > Chordata > Aves > Passeriformes > Sittidae > Tichodroma > Tichodroma muraria. The sequence continues at coordinate 2,194 of WAAG01012759.1, read as the reverse complement.
CAGGGAACATCTGCTCCCTCACTCCTGTCCTTACACTCTGCTGGGATGGGGGCTATGTTCCCTCAGCTCTGTAACCTCGTGCTTGTCCTGAGGAAGTCTCAACAGTATGGTGACAGTCTGGGTAGGAACAGGTAGTCTGGCTCTACAAGCATCCATTTGAGGTGAAGGCTTATTGTAGCAGATACTCACCATCCTCCTGTACTGGGAAAAATGTTGGTGCCTGAGGAGGATTCATATCTACTCCCTTGACATCCAATGCCCTTCAATAGCTCCAGCTTTACCTAAATTCTTTTGCTTTTCAGGTTATGTGAATGGGATTTAAGCATATTTAGCTACTCCTGTGAATAGAAATGTTTTCCCATCTCAGTCCCCAAGAATGCTGAGTTAGGCATAGTGTTTTCTTAGCCTCTTTAGAGAAAGGCATCCATGAAATGTGACTTTGAACACCAGAGTGACACCACCACTTTCCTTGGCAGCACAGCCGTGTCTTTTTTTCATATATTTTCTCTAATATTTTGTCTAAAATTTTCCCTGATGCAGCTGAAGTTTAATTACTTCTTTCTCTACCATTGCTGACTAATGATAGTAATTGCTTCCTGTCCTCTGGTGCAACATTCTCTTCTCTATCTGCAGATAGTTATTGTTCCTCCCCTTGGTATTATTTCCTCTACTTTGAAATTGCCCACAAGCACAGTCCCATTTCTTGTCTAGCAGCTAAATAAAGCCCAGAAATAAAGCAGTGAGAGTGAACCTGAGTGGAGGCAGGGGGCAGGCAAGTGGGATGACCCTGGCCCTGGCAGAGAATTTTGCTCTGCAGTAGGTCACCCTGACAGCTTTTTGACAGCTTACACAAAAGGAACTGGTGGTCTCAGCTCAGGTACTAATGGTCTAAATTCTACATTACGGGTACTGGAAGTTATTACAGGTGGTTTTATAACAGAAGTTCAGGCCTGAGTGGCCATGGAGATTGATACACCATTTTTCCTCTAGAAAGACCCTTTCCAGAGAAGGAAGGGCTCACTGGTCCATTTTCAGAGGTGCAAAGCCAAGAGATGCAGTGAGTTGACTGAGGTCATGGAGTCAGGAGGAAGAAATATATCTGATTCCCAGGTCACAGGCAGCATCCCTAAATCATGTTGTTTAAGTATTCTCAATTTCCTTCAGCAAAATAAAACTCCAGTTATCTTCAGAAGTGCAGGATGATAACTCCAAGGCTTAGAGGAGACTTTTCACATGATTAAAGCTCCAAATGTGGTTTTAAGTATTTTACTGGCTTCAGGTCTTTCTTTTTTTCGGGTAAATCTGCAGTCAAAATCAGCACCCACAGAGAAACTCAGACTGTGCTACACTTCTGCTACTGAAAAAACTGTACACTCTATTATTATACTCTACACACTATTTCCACATTTCATTATTATGAACCAAATTTTTCTCAAGTTTAAAGGTTTTTTTCCTGCTTCAGGAAAAAGAAAGAAAGAAAGAAAGAACTACATTTCCATGGGAAGAAAGAGACAAGATTTGTTATCTGCCAGTAGAGTTCATGGGACTTCTTGAAAATATTTGTAAATAAGTCTTTGTTTATGAAGATGGCAAGGCTGACTAAAAGTAGAACTCCTCAAACATTCTTTCAAACACAATGTCTTATTCTCTCTTAGGAGAAGCATCTGACATTTAAGTGCCTCTCAAGCAGAGTTCTCCATTCTGGTGACTTCTATAGAAATAGCTTCCAAACTCTAACTCCAGGTAACAAAAACCTTTGGAAAATAAGTGTGAAAACTGGCATATTTTGGGAAAGGCAGAGGTTACCTCACGGCTCAAAGCAGAGG
>WAAG01012756.1:62352-102573 GCA_013390105.1 Tichodroma muraria | reverse complement strand
GAAGGGAAGGGAAGGGAAGGATTCCCCGTGGGAAGCACCTCTGCACCCACCTCAGCCTGCTCGGCCTCCTGGTACCGCTGTGGAGCAAAGGGCAGGATTAGCACAGGGTCAGCACTGCGCGGGGAACCAGGCGGCCCCGGTGTCCCCCTGTCCCGGTGGCAGAAACCCCGGTCCCCGCAGTGCCCCGGGCCCGGCGCCCCGCCCGTGCCAGTACCTGGAGCACTTTGCTGTGCACCACGGTGCCGATGGCGCTGGAGCAGAGGCGGGGGGCGAGGCCTTTGAAGAGTCCCGCTCTCCCGTCCACCTTCACGATGTGCTTGGCTGGGGACAGCGGAGACCGTCAGCCCCGGGGGGACCCCACGGCGGTACCGGGACGGCGCCGGGGCGGCCCCACCGGGACGGACTCACCGTAAGAGAAGAGGCCGGGCAGCTGGTATACCTGTCGGCCGAAGATGTTCCTCCCCAGAGTGGGCGGCAGCGGCTCGTAGCCCACCTGCAGCGGGGACGGGCAGGCTGTACCCCCCGCGCGGCCGATACCGAGCCCGGTACCCCCTTTCAACCCCGCCATTCCCGCCCTTACCTGAACCAGCACCTTCACGTACATGAGCGGCTGAGATAGCACGGTGAGCCCCGAGCCCAGCAGCACCTGCGAAGCCGCGTCCGCCATGGTGCCGCCCCGGCGTCACGGCACAGAAGGACACGGCCACAGCTGCCGCCGCTTCCGCTTCCGCCTCCCCGGTACTTCCGGCGCCGCCGTGACGCGCTTCCGATCGCTGGGGGGCGCCCACGGAGCGCAGCGGCTGCCATGGAAACGCCCGGCAGCGCCGCGGGGGTGTTGCCATGGCAACGGGGCCTGCGGGACTGGGGGCGCCCATGGGGCCTGTGGGGACACCGTGGGTACAGGGGCGACAGCGTGGTGGCAGAGCTGAGGAGACACCGGGCTGGCAGAGTCAGCGACACCACATCCCTAGAGCCCAAGGTGACACCATGGTGGTAGGGCTGAGGTGACACCAGGCAATATACGTGACACTCTGGTGGCAGGGCCCAAGGTAATAGGCTGGCACAGGCATAGGCTGGCACACCATGCTCGGGGTTGGGTGCCAGCAAGACTCTGGCCGGGCTCAGGGACAAGGGGACCCCTGAGGGGACATTACAATGAGAACAGGCAACACCAGGCACGGACATGGAGATGCAGCATCTTTACTGTCGAGCACAGGCACAGCAGCGTGAGGCCACTGCAGGGACAGTGAGGGAACGTGCCCTGTCCCTGTGGTGCCTGCCCTGCTGCCAGGATGGCCCCAGGATCACTCCCATGGCTGGATCCCGGGAACAGCCAATGGTGGCACCATGGTGTCAGGGGCTCAGTGGTGGCTTGCGGTGTGCCACAGTGCTTGTGCTACTGTCCAGCTGATGCCTTCCCATGGTGGCACAGCAGCCACTCCCTGCTTCAGGTGCCCTGGGAAGGATCACTCCAGAGTCAGCTCCAGGCACCTCTCCTGTGATGGCACGGGGGCCATTCCTTGCTCCAGCTGCCCTGGGAAAGGTGACACTGGAGCTGGCCCTGGGCTTCTCTCCCACACTGCTACCTCCAGTCTGGACACCAGGAAGAACTGAATGCCTGTGGGTCCCAGCCTGGGGGGCACAGGAGAGGGGTCAGACCCACTTGAGGGGTGGGACAGCACTGGAGACAAATGTCCCTGCAGGATTGTCCCCTCGGGGCCTGGATGGACTGTAGTGGCTCCAGGCTCACTGGGATGCTGGTGCGACTCTGGTTTGTTTGGCACAGAGCATTCCTTGCTCTTTGTCTCTGCAGCCACTTCCTCCTGCATGGCTCCATCTGTGCCAGGTGGTAAAGTGGCACTGGGACATCTCCACCCTCTGTCACCTTGTTCCACCCTGGTTCGACATTCCTTCCACCTCAAAATCTGTGGCACAAGGGGACTCACCGGCCGGTCAGGGCTGTGGAAGTCATCTGGGATCCCGCTGGACGTGGTGCTGCAGGGGGAAAGGACCATCTGCAGCCCCCAGTGGTACCACAGGGTGACATGGGGTGACAGCGGATGACAGACCTGGACTCAAGCTCTGATGGGGACACGTCGCTCCAACTGCCTCCAGAGCCTGGCTCACGACCCATCTGCTGCTGCAGCAGCGCATCCGCCTCCACCAAGCACTGCTGGAGCTGCGGGACAATGCTGGTGTCAGGGTGTCGCCTCTTCCCGTGGCACCGGAGCACCCTTGGCCAGGTCCAAGCCCACCTTGGTGGGCACAGGGTTGCAGAAGTTGAGCAGGGTGTCACAGAGGAGACGACCCAGTGACTTGAGGTCCTCCACGCTGAAGTGGGAGCTCCTCCCGCCTGGAGGGGACAGGGAAAAGGAAACGGGCTGCTCCCCAACCCAGGACCACCCCCCTGGCACTGTCTTCATGGCTGTGGCAGCCCCTCACCCAGCATGAAGCCACTGAAAGCCACCTCTAGGGTGTAGCTGTGGGAGACGCCCAGGCGCCACATGGAGACCTGGCCTGTCCCCTCTTTGCTCTTCTGCACCTGGAACTTGCAACTGGAGAAAGAGAACTAGGGGGCCCCAGGGTCAGAAGGGTCCCAACCCCACAGGGACAGCTCGGGAAGTGGCACAGTGGCTGCATTCCTGCTGTCACCACAACAAAAGGCTCTGAGGCATCCATGTCCCACCTTGTCAGGGGCGTTTTTGCTCAGCATCAGGGGGAACATGCGCTGGTGCAGCCATGTCCCAGTGCCATTCCCGCCAGCATCGCAACCGTACATGAAGACGTTGTTCTTCCGTCTGTGCCCATGGAAGTCACAGTACAGCACCACCTCCCGCTCCACCAGCGCTCTGCATGCATTAGGATATGGCCACCAGCGCTGCCACAGGCATGGCCCTGTCCCGCCAGCTCCCCACACCGGCTTCACCTCTGCACCATGGCCCGCAGGTGCCACACGCCGGGGAAGGAGCCGGGAAATGCCATCCCGTAGGCCCTGTTGGGGTCCCGTCCCGCCAGAGAGCAGCGGGAGTTGCCCACCACCACCCCATCGGGGTTGAGCATCGGCACCACCTTGAAGACGAAGAGGCGGCGCAGGAGTCGCGCGTCCACATGGACGTTCAGCAGGAAATCGAGGAATCCCCTCATGGCCCAGGAGCCGCCACTCTCGCCAGGGTGCACACGGGTGCTCGCCACCACCACCCGCTTGCCGGCTGTGCCACCTGGGCTGGTGATGGTCAGCAGGTGCACGGGGTTGCCAGCCAGGCTGCGGCACAGTGACTGCACCGTGCAGTATCGTGAGCGCGCCGGGTCAGCCGCCAGCGCGCGCAGGTAACGCTGCAGGTCCGAGTAGGTGTAGGGGTAGCAGGTGGCGAAGAAACACGTGTCGCTGTCGTGCGAGAAGCGCACCGTCCAGCTGAGCTGGAACAGCGGCAGTTCCCCTGTGCTGCCACGGTAGTAGCAAACGTTGGTCTCGACCCCGCGCCAGCCTATGCCACGGCTCTGGGCATCCCGCTGGGAGTAGAGCAGTGGCCGCAGGCCCTGGCCGTAGAGGCTCTTGGGCTTTGCCATGTTGGTGATAGTGAAGCGGTAGAGCGGCTCCTGTCATGTGTTTTGGACACGGAAGTAGAACCACTGTGTGTGTTTGGCCGTGTACAGGTCCAGCCGCAGCATCAGCACATACTTGTAGGGACCTCTGTGTGGAGAGAAGGGCCGTGCTCTGGACCCAGGCCTGACACGAGAGGCCCCATGCCCCCCAACCTCTCTCTTACACCTTGATGGCCTTCTGGAGGTTCCCACTCTCAAAGTGGGACTCGAAGAGCAGCGTGGTGTCCTGGGGACCTTCCAAGGGGGCTGCTGGCAAGGAGAGCGGCCCCGGGGCCCCCCTGACCCGATCATGGGTAAAGCAGGAGCCTTGGAGCGCTGTGGGGGGAGCAGGGACAGTGGTGGGGTCTGGGGAGAGCAGAGGCACTCAGGGGTGCTGCCTGTGCTCCATTACGTGGGCTGGAGTGGTAGACGACAGTGCCCTGCTCCTCACCAAGGGTGTACACGGCCTGCTCTGGGCCCATGGGTGGGAAGAAGGGCTCTGGTTTTGGGGGGACCCACTCTGGGCGAGGGGGTACACAGAGACAAATGCCATACGCACAACAGGGGTCTGGCACAGGGGTGAGGCGGGGGGACAGCTGCAGCACCCCCTCACCGATGTGCTCAATCGTCTCCTGGATGACTTCACACTCCACAGGCCAGCGGGGAGCAGGGAGGGAGAATGGTGCCTATGGTTCTCCTGGAGACCTCCAGGGCTGTGCTGAGGGGGCCAGCCTGCCCTGGTGGGGGGGTCTGCTCCACCACCCCGGGGGCTGCAAGAACACCAGGAAGGGCTGGGGGGTCTCCAATGTGGTTGGAGTAGGGGTATCTTCCAAAACCAAGGCATGGACAGGGAGAGGCCTTCCCACCACACTTGCTGTGCTGGGGGGCTGTGAGGGGCTGCCAGGTCTCACTCACGCTTTGGCTCGTGCCCAGGACCTCGCTGCCAGCCAGGGCCGGTGCTGCCTATTGTGGATGCCTTGGGATGCTGCCTGGAGGGCTCCCCCGGGGATATGGCAGTCTCTTTCCTGTCCATCTTCTCATCTTGGAGAGAACATCGATGCAGCCAGGGGGCAGGAGGGGACACAGCCCAGGGACAGGACACCGCACAGCAGCCAGGGCTCACCTCAGAAGTAGCCGTAGAAGCGCAGGTGGGTGCGGATGGAGCTGTCGTAGGGCTTCAGGGCCTGTCCCCCACCAAGCCCCCCCGGAGACTCACCCCTCCCCTCCCTAAGCAGCACGGTGCCCTGTGGGTTCCATGGCTGTGAGAGCTCCGGGAGACCCAGAACAGCAGTGGCAGTTGTCAGGGCTGGGATAGCATGTGGTTGCTGAGCTACAGGGAGGAACGGGGCAGAGCTGGGAAAGGAGCCAGAGGGATTTCAGNCCCCCTGAGCCTCCTTTTCTCCAGGCTGAGACTCCCAGCTCCTCCTGGACCCTTTCTCTGTGCTCTAGACCTTTTCCCTGCTCCATTCCCTTGTTTGGACAACCCCTGTCTTGCCATGAGGGCTCCAGATCTGTCCCCAGGGCTGCAGGTGGCCCAGCAGTGCCAGAACAGGGGCTGTGGCCACACTAATGCTGGGACAGCCCAGGTGCCACTGGCCTTTTGCCCACCTGGGCTCATGTTCAGCTGCTCTCACCAGCACCTCCAGGGCCTTTCCCAGCTTTCCAGCCTCTCTTCCCCCAGCCTGGAGCATCCCATGGGGTTTGTGTGACCCAAGTGTAGAACCTGGCACTTGGCCTTTACCCTCACACCTTTAGCCTCAGCCCTTCAATCCTGCCCATCCAGTTTCCTCTGCAGAGCCTTCCTGCCCTCCACAATCCACATGCTCACCCAACTTGTAATTGTGGATTACAGGGGTCTGTTGTGCTCCCCACCCCCATCTATCACCTGCCCTCAGCAGAATCAATGAGATGGCACTTCCCAAACTGCTACGATTTATTGGACAATGGTCAAAGGAACTGTACATCTGTAAAAAAAACAAAACCAAAAAACCCCGAGAGGTGGGCACAGCACTGCATGCCTCATGTGCTCGAGGCCGTTTTCCTCCGCTTCAGCCGTGAGCGCCAGTCCTCTGGCAGTGCCTCGAAGTTGGCGTTCCTCTCGGCCATGCCACTGCAGGGATAAAGCAAGATATCAGCATCCAGCTGGCCCTCTCACGGATCCCTCACCTTTACAAGGGACAAGGAAATGTCCTGGTGCCAGCCCCCAGGGTTTGTACCTCATCAGCTGCTGCTGCTTCCACTCCTCGATGCGTCGCTGGGCTGTGGTCTCCCGGTCCTCCTCGCTGGAGCTGGAATTCTCCTCCTCATCCAGCTCCCGCTGGATACTTTGCCACTTTTTCACCAGCGATGGCATCTTTGTCTTGCCCTTCTTGCCCTGAGCCACAAAAATAACAGTGGTGAGCATAGCTGGAAAGGGAGGAGGGAACAGTGCTGGTGTGGGACCACCCATCCGGCCTACCTTGTCCTTGCGCCCCTTCCTTGGCTTTTCCTTCTCTGGAGGCGGCGGTGCCTTGGGGGTGGGCGGTGGGGGCGTCTGTGGGGGCGGCGGCTGCTCGGCTGCAGTGCCCGAGGCTGGCAGGGCTCCCCGTGCCGGTGCCGGCTGCGTGGCAGCCGTGGGGGCCAGGCTGACGGGCACGGCGCACTCCGAGTATCCCATCATGGAAGGCGTGGCAGGTCCCGTCACACCCAGGTAGCTGGACTGCAGCCCCAGCGCCGTGGGCTGAGGGCCAGCGTGGCCTGGAGCCATGCGGAGGTTGGGGCGTCCCTGGATCTCGCTCTGGAGGCGCTGGCGTGGCCTCAGGGAGGCCAAGGGCACAGCTGATGGCTGGTACTTGCCCGTGGCCATCAGGGGCTGACTGTAGATGACAGGGCAGCTGCCAATGGTGGCCGTGCGCTGCATCAGCCCTGGGCTCATCTCCACTGCTTTCCTCTTCTGTGGCTTGGCCGAGAGCAGCGGTGCTGGGCTCGGATCGATGGTGGCCTGGAAGAGAGTGCCGAGGTGGGTGTTGAGCCAGGAGCACCTTTATACACCCATTTCCCAGAGTGTCACACTCTGGAATCAGTGGACCCCTGGCTTCACTGCTCACCTGGCTGCTGCTGGCAGCGGGACGCACCAGGGATTTCAGGGGAGCATCTTCCTCTGTTCCTGGGGCAGGTGGCTCCTCGCCCCCCTCATCTTCCATCTCCACTTCCTGGATCTCCCCGTCTTCCCCAGGCGGTGGGGGTGGCGGTGGAGGTGGTGGGGGCGAGTCTGGGGGAGGTGGAGGCGGCGGAGGCATTTCCAAAGGCAAGGGAGGTTGGAGGACTGGGACGGAGGACTGAAGCAGAGTCCAAAATGGAGTGAGCGGCATGAGAGACGTAGCAGGAACTTGGCCTGAGAAGGATTCTTTACAAAGGGAGCCTGAAGAATACAGATTGACACGGGTTTGTACGCCCGGCCTACGGTCTGTACCACCTGTTCCTACCCCCGGTCGCCCCTGGAGGCACCGCCACCGTGGACTGCCCTGCCCCCATGCCCCGCTCTGGGGCCAGGACCCCCACTGCCAGCGAGGCGTACCTGCGGGGCGCTCGGCGGGCCCCTCGGCGTGCTCTCCTTTGTCTTTGGGGGGTGGCTTTGGAGGACCGTCGGGTTTTCTGTCGGCGCCTCGCTGTCCCTCCTCTTCATCCTCCCCGTCGGGGAACTCCCACTGCGACTCTCCCGAGCGCTCGTTAACATAGAAATAGCGTCTATGCTCCCTAAATCACAAGAAAGAGAAGGAGGCTTCAGCTTCCCTTCTCCGCCCCTGACACTCCGAGGCAGGCCTGCCCACGACAGCGGTGCGCTCTCGCAGGGGAGACCCTCGTGCAGCAGGGCTGCCGCTCTCCCACACAACAAACAACTTTGAGGACAGAGGCAGGAGAGGCCCGAGCCGACTCGCTCAAAGCTATTTGCTATCGCTGGCTGCGGGAACGTCGCCCTGATCCCCCTGCTCCGAGGGAGGGGAGGGCCGGGAACGCCGGCGACGTCTTGCTAACATTGGGACTTTCAGCACGGCCTTGGCCAAAAGTCACCCTCCGAGAAGAGGCACCGGGGAACAGCCCAATGGAGGGAAGCGGCTGCCCCCCTACCCCGTGGTGCGCAGAGTTTTTTATAATATTCTTGGTGTCAAACACACAGTGAATGCTAGAGAGAGGGAGCGGATCTGGGAGCTGAAAAACAAAAGAGCAAAGATTTCAAACAAAGGAAAATTAATCAAGAAAGCCAAATAGACAAAGAAATGTTTGGGTCTGACCTGCTGGCAGGAGACAGAAATCTTGTTCTTCGTTCCGTCGGTGAGTTGAAGTTTGTCCTTTGGAAGAGCTGTTGGTCAGAAGAGTTGATCCAGAGATCCTGAAAAGTTCACAGAGCTCTCGCATGCGCGACCCCCCAGGCCCGCCCTCCACAGCGCTGGACACTCGCGAGAGGGACAACCAGCTCTGTCCGTCAGGGAATCGGCTCCGTCGCAAAGCACTGGGCACTCCGTTTGGATCCTCCAGTTTGGTGGCCGGCCCAAACTCTGCGAGTGCCGGATGTTTCTCTGCCTGCCCAGCACTAACAGAAGCCGCTCTCAGTCTGCCAGAGGGACGGCGCCAGCGTCGTCGGGTGGTTGATGGTCACAAATCATGTCTGAGATGTCAGAGATGAAAGGTGAGAAAGGAGGAGAGCGCGTACCTGTCCCAGTGGCAGGACCAGCCTTTAGGGGTGGCGTTAATTTCGTATTGTTTAAGCTGTTCGGCTGCGTCTTGGAGTTTGCGTTTGAGGTAGTTTCCATTGAGAGCACCTTCTCGCCAGTCTGCAATGCGGGTCTAGAGGGCAAGAACCGGGGGAAGCCGGTGAGGTGGGCTGCCAGTGGCCCCGGGGGGGACGGGACTCGAGGATCGGGAGGCTCCCTTCCGGCACGGGACACGGGGGGCCAGGAGGAGGACACCCTGCCTCCGCGCCAGGCCACGTTCTCCCCCCGACGAGGAAGGGAGGGCCCTGTGCGGCGAGGCGCCACGAGGCTCACGCAGCACCGGCGCTCGGACGGCGGATTGCATCCGATCCGCTCCAGAACACGAGGCCGGAGCGAGGGGCGAAGGCTCGGTTACCTCTGTCTGCAACAGCAACATGTGGAAGTTGGAGATAGATTGTCTGTTGATGCCCAGGAACTCCAATTTACTAGTCAGAGTATTTGCCAGCTCTCCAATCTGAAACTGCCAGGAGAAAGGGCAGAGTCAAGAGCTGCCCTCTGGGAGCAGCACTGGGCGGCTGAGGCCCTGTGGCTCTTGGGAAACACCGCTCAGGACCACCCACAGCCCCTCAGCCTGGAGGGACCGGGATGTGCCCCCCTGTGTGCCTGTCACCCCCTCTGTTAAGTCCCACTACATCCTGCACTCCAGGGACAGGGCAAGTGTGGGTGGCTGGGTGACAGCTCCTCCATGGACTGCGCTTGACTCTGTGCGGAAGGACAGCACGGGCTCAAGTAGCTCCAGTACTTTGTAGTTACAGCAGAACCAATGCCATGGCAGATATCTAAGAATATTTCCCAAATAAATGGGCCAGGATGTCATTTCAGGTTCTGAAATAATTGATAAATAATTGATAATTGATTTCCAGAGGAATGAGCTGGAAAGCACCAGAAAGGGGTAATAGCTCTGGATTTACTCCAGAGCAGAGGCAGCAGCTACATCAAAACTCAGGTCAGCTCATGGTGACCATGGCTACTCAACCCCAGCGTCCTATGGGAGTGAAACCTCCAATCTGGGGACACGGGAATCCCTGCGTCCATCCTCCTGACTGGAGGCACTGCATGAAAGCAGCCACAACCCAGAAAGGAATCAGGAACAGGGATTTCTGCAAGTGGCATCGCCACTGCTTTAAGGAGGGCTTTAAAAATGTCTATTTTTAACTTCACTCCGCAGAAGAGGCTTTGGAATGTCCACCAAAGCCACCAAGGAAGCATCTGTCTCCAGAGAGGGGATGGGCCAGACCAGCAAGCCCTAGAGAAGACCAAGGCAGGCATATGAATTCCCATGTTAATGCGGCTCTGGAGAAGCCAGGGAACATCCCACAGCAGAGGGTGATTTGGGAGCAGTGGCCCTGGTGCAGCTCCTGTAACCAGAGAGATCCCAACCCAATGAGCCAACGGTACTGGTTACCCAGGGAGCCGGCATTCCTCCAACAGCTCTAAGGGAATCCTGCATGGAAAAGCACCACACCGTCTGTCACAGTGCCCGCTGGGACCGGAAGGAGGGGGGACAGCAGAGGGGACCAGTGAGTCCAGCCCTGCTACAGGCTTTTATTCTTTTTATTTAAATAAATTTATTTAAAAAACAGGTCTCAAATGGATGCTGCACTGAGGGAGGCTCAGTTTTGGTCTGGGAATGCCACATCCCAAAATCCTTCAAGAAGTTGTTTTAAGGGAGAGATGTGGGATTTTTCACAAGGACAAAAGGATCTTCCCTTTCACACCAGAAAAATTATTTAAGTGGTGGAAATGAGGACAGGGATGGGCAACTCTCACTGCAGGTTCCATCCGGGCTCCACCAAGAGCCAGTGATTCCCCATCTGCCACAGGGAGGTGACATTTCCTAACGTCACAGAACTACTACAGAGCAAAATTTTATGCTGCAGGAGACCTCAGGGTAACAAGTGACATGGGGACTAAGGGACAAATGGGAAAGATCTCCCCTACTGCTCTGTCATACTGCCTAGAGCCTGGAGCTCTGCTATGGATCAGGGAATTGATCGAGTGCAGCCAAAGGAGCAAACCAAGGCTCAGAAAAGAGCTATCAGCAGGATGCTGCAGAAATCCCCCGGGCTTCCCCAGCTTGCATCTAAAAGTAATGCCGGGCAAAGGGCAGAGCGGTACCGTCAGCCTCAAGAAACGGAGAGATTACGGACGAGGAGTCTTCAGCCTGGAAACGGGACGACTGACCGGGCCAGAGACTGGAATATCGTTATTGGTGAAAACAAAGTCAAGATCAAACTGGTTGTTCTCTGTCACAACAATACCCAGGGCTCAGTCTTTGCCCCCCCGCACCCTCCTTTCATCCAAGCTTTTGCTGCTGAATCCTACTGGAGACAGGATATTGTCCCAGTCCTGCACAGCCCTTCCTTCACAAGCTGTTCCGGCAGCCACACCGGGATCTGAGCTTTAAAAACTTCAGGTGGGCCAAATCCAGAGCCCAAAGCTCTGGTGTTCCCAGGGAAGAGGTGGCTGGGGGACCCAGCTTGTCCCTTGCTCCTGTTGGCAGCTGGAGCACCCATCACATCCCTCATCTCACGGACATGCGCCTCTGCCCCTCCATACCTTTAGATCCTGCTCCTCCTCTTCCATTTTTGGAACCCCTTGTGATTTGGCTTTTTCCTGGGGCTCCTCAGATTCTGCCTCTCTGTCTGAGCTCGGATCAGTTGCTTCCGTGCTCGGGGCTGCAGGAGAAGGAAGAACAGGTCAGTCCTTGTCCCACCACCACCACCCTGGCAGTGCCAGCAACTGGCTGGACATTGTGCCTGGAACCAAAGCCAATGTGGGAAACAGTGGGGAAAGAGCTAGGACCCACCAGACTCAGTGACAAGAGCCTGAAATTAAAAAGGAGAGATGGTCACTGCTCTGTGTTTTGGTGGTGGGGATCCTTCCAGAAGGATACCATGGGAAGGGGAAGGTTGGAGCTGCTACAGTGCAAAGCAGTAATTAGGCAAGGCCTGGAAAATTGGGCATCAGGGAAGCAGGAAGACATTAATCCCCAAAATCTGTCATTTTAACAATCTGTCAATAACGAGTACTAGGTATTAAATAAGTTAATTATGAAAGACTGAAGAGGTCCCCAAAAGCTGCCAGTACCAGGTAGTTTTGCCTTCAGATGGCTGATTCACTGTCAAAGCAATCAATTACAAGGAAGGGAGTTTGTGACAGAGTCCCACAGACCTCTGGGAAAGAAACCACAATTCTCAGCATGTCCTGGCGCTGGAAGGAAGAACACTTCCCTAAACCACCCTCCGGCAGCAGGGTGCTCAATTTAAACTGGTTATTTTGAAGTGACAGCTCGTTGTTCCCCAGGTTAAGGGGGAATCTATGGCTGTTGGGAAGAGCTGGCTTCAGGGTTATTTGGAAAGCTGTCTGGAAAAACCATTCATTTTCCTATGCAAAAATGACATCACAGATTTAATGCCAGAGTTGTCACCTAGCTCGTGCCCCTGCCTGAAGCAGAGGCGCCTCAGGGCCACAAGAACCCTGGCATGGGGCAGGCACCAATTCCTACTCCAGCAGGACAGAGCCTGCTGCAGGCACTTTTGTACCAGACTTTCCTTGGAAAAGCAGTTTCATTCAGCTTTCTGTGCTGCAGGCACACAAATCTTGTGCTAGGAAGGGACTGGCACATCCAGAGAAAAGGAGACGCAGGGGAGACCTTCTTGCCCCCCACAACGCCCTGAGAGGAGGGTGGAGTCAGGCTCTGCTCCCAGAGAACAAGAGACAGGACAAGAAAACACAGCCTTAAGTTGTGCCATGGGAGGTTTAAGTTGGATATTGGGGAAATTTTCTTAACGGAAAAAGCTATCCAGCCTTGCACAGGCTGCCCAGGGATGTGATCAAGTCCCCATCCCCAGAGGATTTAAAAGCCACGTGGATGTGCCACCTGGGGACATGGGTTAGTGGTGGCCTTGACAGTGCTGGGGGAACAGCTGGATTCCATGACCTCAGAGGGCATTTCCAACTTGAACAACTCCATGACTGTACAATCTGGGAATCCCAGAGCTGCTGGGCACAGAGTGTTCCCTAAAATGATATAGTTGGTGCATTTTGGGAAGCACAGCTCTGGGGGATCCAAGAGGAACACGAGGGATAGTTGTGTATGACTGATATCCACACACACCCTGAGTTGAACCAGCCCCACAGAAACGGGATGCCTTGCCACGAGTGCTGGAGTTACATTCCCTACACACTGAGTGTGGGGCCCTGCAGTGGCTCCAGGGACAGCTGTCTGGAATTTAGTACCAGGCAACTCAAAACCTGAACTTTAGAAGTGGAGGGTGACAGTTCCCAGTGTGGTGCAGGCTGGATTTGTGATGCTGGGAGGAACGGGAAGGCAATGGGATGTGAGGCAGTTGTTATCTGTGTCCCTTCTCCCAAGAAACCGCTGAATATGGCACTCTTCTCCTTATGTGGGTAATTAGGATAGGGAGATCGTGGCAAAGGAACAGCTTAATCCAGTGACGCTGGGCTGTGACATAGCCACCCCTCAGCCTGTCCCCACCTGGCACACATACCTCACGGCCCTTCCTGGCTGTGTTCTGTGGGTCTTCATTCCCCCTGCTCCTCCCTCCAAAGGAAGCCTTTCCAATTACCTGTTTCTCCTGCTTCTGGGCTCTCCCGGCCCGTTTTGCTGGAGCCTCGACTGGCAGACTCGGGGCTGGCAGCTCCCACAAACAGTTTCCATTTCCCTCGCTTGGAGGCCAGCCTGCGGGATGCATCCTGTGAGGCCGACTGGCTGCCATCGGAGAGCGGGCTGGAGCCCGAAACGCTGCCATCGCCTTCCTCCAAGGCACGCAGCTCTGCCTGCCGAGACACGACATCCCAGTTTATTCCCAGCAATACTGTGGCCACGTGTGGCCCTGTTTCTGGGACAAACGAACGTCTCCCCTTACCTTTTTCCTCTCCAGCACCATCTCCAGCTCAAGTGTGTCCTGCTCCTCCTCCTCCTCCGCGCTCTCCCCCGACTGCACCACGCTACACAGATCCTCCTGCCCCGTGTCTTCCAGGGGGTCCCTGCTGTGCTCTGGCTCTTCAGGGGCAGCCGGAGCCTCTTCCACTTTCGCCTCCTCTTCCAGAGGCGGCTCAACCTCCTCTTTGCAGATCACTTTCCTCCTCCAGCGCTCCTCTTCCTCCTTCACCACGTCAGGCAGCAGTGGGGCCAGGAGGGCTGCAGCCACTCCCTTCCTCTCTTCCTCACTGTTGGAGAGAGCCTGCACTCCTTCATTCACTTCCTGTGGGATGAGCTCCATGTGAGCTTTCTGGCAGCTGCCTGGGAAAGAGCCCATGCTTCCAGGCCCCTCTCAGGGCTGTGGATGGAGCAGAGGATCCCAGCTGCTTCCAAAGAAGCCCAAGGAGGTGCCTGCAAGCCCGTGGCAGCCAGAATCCACATGACTGACCTTCTTCACCTCCCGCTTGCTGAGGTTGGTCCCACGGCCAGCGCTGCCTGGGGTCCCCTTCTCCTGAGGGAATGGCTCCGTGGCTGCCATGAAGCTGCCATTGGTGCCTGCCACGGTGCTGCTGAGGAAGAGGAGAGAGAATGAAGGGCAGCACTGGGACAACATCCCACAAGGCAACATCCTGGAGGTCTTGCCCACCTGTGCTGGTAATGCTGCAGGCCCTGGACCTGCGTTGCCAAGTACTGCGGCAGCTCCCAAGTCACCTCGTTGCTCTGGGTGTTCCAATAGTAGTAGCAGCCGGTGTTCTCATCCCACACTTCCTGCCAGTCACCCATCTCCAGCTCTCCCACTGCCGGGGGAACAAGGACAGCCTGTCACTCCCCTCTCCCCAGTGACACCTGTTTGTCAGCACCCCCTTTGGAGAGAGGAACGGCACTCACCTACAGCCAGCGAGCACTGGGTGTCATACTGCCACTCCGGGGCTGGCGCTGAGCCCGTGCCATTGGCTGTGCCCGACGATGGGCCTGTGCCCGAATCCTTCGGCTCTGGGCGGGGAGGCGTGGGGGGCGGCACGGACGAGGAGGAGGAGGAAGAGGAGGCAGCGGTGGGCTCAGCGGGCTGCGGAGGGGCCGTGATGGCATCGATCTCCTGTAAAAACAGCATCCCACTGTGAGCTTCAAATCCCAAGCCAAACCAAAGTACTTACTTGTTGAGGACAATGTCTTGGACCATGCAACACCCCTCCCTTCCCTCGCCCTCATGGCACTCACAGCCAGGAAGTTTGCCAGGGTGCTGTCGATGTCAGCAGAACTGCCGCCGTTGGCATCCGTGGAGCGGGACGGCTTCTCCAGGGTCTCGCCCTCCTCATCATCGCTGTCGGCATAGGCACCCAGCAGGCACAACCCTCCTGAAGAAGGGAGGGCGAATCCTCAGGGGAATCCTCTGCTGCCACAGGGCATTGGATCCCACCCCCCACCCTCGGCTCCAGGTGCCAGTCACCCTAGGGGGAACAGCCTCTGTACAAGTGCCAGGGACAACCTGGGGGGAATCCGTAAAAGAAGCAGCAATGAAATGCATTTAAGAATGAGCAATCGCCTCTTTGGAAATAACAGCACGATTAAAATATTTAAAATGGAAACAACTCCAGGCCCATAGTGAATTATTTAGGAAAGGGTTAACTCTCTTCCCTTAAAAATACTAGCTAGATGTAGATAATTACCCTGTGTTAAAAATATCTGGTTATGGAGAGGGGAACAAACACGGTCCCATAAAAAACCCTATGTTTAGCACAAAACCCATCACACTTAGAACCAGAAAACCCACACTCAGCAACCCCCAAAAACTATTTGGAACCTCACAGCCCCGCACCTGTAGGATCAAAACCCCATATATACGACCAAAAAAAAAAAAAAATCACACAAGGGACCACACTCATACATTTAGGACATCCAAGCCTCCACATCTAGTATAGAAAACGGCTAAACTTAGTAAAAAAGCCCACTTTTAGGACCAACGCCTCACATTTTGAACTTTAAAAAAACCCCTTGTTTTGGACCCAAAAAAATGACACCTGAGAACTAACCCCCCCTCCCCACCCCACCCCCAAATTTAAGATAGAAAGCCTCATTTAAAACCAAAACTCCAACATCCTTTTATCATTATTGTGCATCGGGGCCGCAAACAACCCTAAATCCTGAAATTCTCTCCCCTAGCTTTTATGGGGGATCTAATACCGCGTCTCACCCCAGAGCGCTTCCTTACCTGTGGCCTTGACCGCGGCGGGAGCGGGAGGCGGCGGATTGGGCGGGTTGCGGGGAGGCTCCGCCACCGTCTCGGGCTCATCTGCGGGGCAGAAGCGTCAGTTACGGGGGGCTCAGGCTGGGGGATCGCGGGGGAGAGCGCATCGGGACATCCCGGTCCCTCCAGGCCGCGCTAGGCCGCACTAGGCCGAGCCTCGCCAACAAAACGCCTCCCGCTTCCACTCGTCTTCNCCCCATGGCGGCGGCGGCGGCGGCTGCGCCTCAGGGCTGGGGCCGCGCGCGCCGCGCGCAGGGGCGGGATAGTGACGTCACTAAAGGGGGCGGAGCCTGAGACGCGCTCCCTAGGGATGGGGAGGAGCCACAGGTTACGGACCCATCCGGACCTGCGGCTCCGTCCTCCCCTATAGCATGTCCCACCCCTTGATCCTACAGCCGTGTGCTGCCCTCCAGGGTTCTGGTCCCAAGTTATCCTATAGCACAATCCTACAGTTCTTCCTGGGGACTATAGGCCCTTATTATCCTATATCCCCTTCCCTTGAACCTCCCTTGAGCTATATATCCACTGGGGATATAGCTCCATCCTTCCCCGGGGTCCTATAGCTCCATACTGCCCTATATCCCAGCCCTCGCTCAAAGGCGTTATGGGGATGATCCCTGGAGAGGAGCACCACAGTCCCCACTTTTCCCACCACATCCTTATGCACGACTCAAATAACACTTCCATTTTATTAAAGTTGATCCAAAAACATACCAATAAATAAATTCTCAAACAGTTCCATGTCTCGGGGAGGCAGAGAGTAAGAGGGTGTCATGGCCACACACCCCAGCTCTGTTGCTCACCCACTGCCCACAACAGGGACAGTGAGGGGCACGCCCGTGGGCACTCCACCTCCCTGAACCGAATCCTTATGGAAAAACAATGGGTAAAACCAGCACCGCAGGGTGGGACGGTGACACTCCCGGGCATGTCAACTGGACTAGGGCCGGCAGTACAGGCGCTCCATGGTGGCCATGCTGACCTTCTGCTGGTAGTCCTCCATCCTGTCGTTCAGCTTCTCATAGAGCTGGGAGAGGCAGGAGTCATGAGGGATGCCACCCTGTCCCGCCACCCATCCCACCCTGTCCCCCCACCCTGGTGTTCGGGAGCTCAGTACCCACCACGACGCTGTTCTCGCTGGTGCTGCTCTCCCGCAGTGCCTGCAGCAGCTGGTCAATGGCAGTGTAGGGGAGCCACATCGTGGGGGACGCTGGGGACAGAGGGACCTGGAATGGACAGGAACCCTCACATCATGTCCCCAAAGAACGGACAGGAACCCTCACATCATGTCCCCCCACATCCCAGCAGCGAGCGAGCTCACCTCAATCCCAAAATACTGGTGCCCTTTGCCCAGCACAGCGTCTACGTACTCCAGGACCAAATCCACAGCCTCCTCCAGCAGATCGTAGTTCAGGTACAGGCGCAGCAGCTCAGCAGCATCCACTTCCTGCCAGAAAGAGGGAAACTCAGCCAGGGAATGTGACCAAGACTGGGACCATGCTGAGAGAACCTGCTCTGAGCCTTGGTACTAAGTATGGAGCATCTGGCAGGTGTCCACTGGAGTGAGTGTGATCTGGCAGCTCTGGGACAGCTGGAATTTTGGGATTTTTAGGGACAACTGTCTCCCCGTTCTCACCTTGTAGCTGTTAATGAGCCAGTTGGGCAGAGGTATCCCATGTGCCAGGAGCTTGTTGATGACGCAGCGATGGTACAGGCTGTTCTGGGATGGGTAACGCTCCAAGTAGGATGACAGCAGCCTCCAGGCTTCATCTGTAGCACTGCAAGGAAACAATTCCCCATGGAACACTTGCTAGCAATCTCCGGCCTTGTCTGTGAGGCCACGGTGTGCTCCAGGTGATGTGGGGACAGGCTGGAAGCACAGCTCTCCCAACATCCCACGCGCACAGTTCTGGCCTTAGGGGTTTTAAGGCCAGACCCTCTGGATTTGCAGAGAGCTCCTGTCTGCAGATCCTACTCCTCCCAAACTGTGGAGATAAACCTACCTGGACTCCTTGGTGGTGACCAGGGCTGAGAGTTGGTTGGCAGCCAGCCAGTCCCAGGCCTTTGCCTGTGCTGCTTCCCCTCCCATTTGGAGCTTGATGCACCTGCACAACCAAAAGCCATGGGAAGGTGGGCTCCTGCAGAGCCCAGCCCCTTCCCCCCAGCATCAAAGCCACCCCTTGCAGGACAATTCCCAAAAAAAACCCCAGTTGGACTGGCAGGGAAAGAAGGCTCTTGGGCAAGTTCCATGCCTGAGCCCCTGCATCCCTCCAGGCCTGTGTCCTCCAAGGTGGGAGGGCACCTGGACGTACTTGAAGGTCAGGCCCTCAAAGATGGGTGTCATGGGCAGCTTGAAGGTTTGGCACAGGGTGATGGCCGAGTCGAAGAGCCCGGCCCGGACCAGCAGAGACACTGTTTCCTCGGGTGTGGAGTTGCCTGAAGGGGAGGAAGAGCAGGTAAAGCCTCCCTGAGTAACACCCCAGTGCTCAGCCCAGTAACACCCTGGGGCCTTGCCCCGCGTTACTCATTGAGAGATTCAGCAGCAGGGCGCCAACAGCCTCCAACACCCCGCAGCAGTACTCCTCAATCAGCCCACGGCTGGAGGCTTTCCAGCCTCCAGAGCATCCCATGAGCCCAGGACATGAAGGGACTTCCTATCCCTGAAGGGACTGGACAGAGCAGCTGTGACCCACAGAGCTGTCCCTGATGGGGCACCAGCTGGAGAGGGACACAGGTAGCAATACATGATAGGCAAATGCTGCTGCTGTTTAGAATCATTGAATTGCTAAGGTTGGAAAAAGATCCCCAAGATCATTGAGGTTAGGGAGGGGACAGCCTCATCACAGGTCTGTATCCAAGCAAACAATGCTTCAGCTCTGCCAGCACAGAAACTGTGGCACTCGGCTGCCTGCGTCACCACTCTGCCCTCAAAGCAGCTGTTCCATCCTTTCCCTGCAATCCCGCGCTGGGAAGTCACCTCCTCCTGACATTTAGAGGAGAAAGATGTGGACATGTTGTGTAACTTGTACCAGAGATACTAAAAGACTCCAGGTGGGAGAGCTATACCTTCCTGCTCCCCAGAAAGGAACAACTTTCACAACTTTTTAACATCGTTCCTTGAAGCAGGATTGTCCAGGAAAATAAATTATTCATCAATTAAAAAGGTTGGATTTGATGATCTTGAAGGTCTTTTCCAACCTCAATAATTCTATGCTTCCATCATTTCCAAAATGTCTTCTTTTGTCCTGACTCAGAAACTCATCCCACCCCCACTGCAGACAACCAGAGCTTGGAAAAGCCAAAAAAAGGTGAAAAACTTAAAATTAGTTCTCCTGATGTGCATCTCAGAACCTGCTGAAGTCAATGGCTAAATTTAATGGTAGGGATGGGAATTTGATGGTCCCTGGCAGCTTCTGGATTTGCCTCTGGGACAGGACAGAGCGGCTGAACGCCCCTCACCTGCCACAGCTGCTGCCGACACATCATGTTCCACCAGGGTCAGCCGGATCCGTGCCAGTAGACATTCCCTCTCCAAATCCTCCAGCTCCAGGATCTCAATCTGCCGAGTGGCTGGAACAGATGAACACTGGGCTCTCAGTACTTCAAAAAGGGCTCTTTGGGCACTGCACAGAATGTCATGGAATCACAGAATGGCTTGGGTTGGAAGGGACCTTAAAGCTCATCTACTTCCACGGGCAGGGACACCTTCACTAGACCAGCTTGCTCCAAGCCCCATCCAACCTGACTTTGGACACTGCCGGGGATGGGGCACCCACAGCTTCTCTGGGCAACTTGTGCCAGGGCCTCAGCACTCTCACAGTCCAGGGCAGAATTTCTTCCCAATATCCATCTTGTCCTGCCCTCTGTCAGTGTGAAGCCATTCCCCCTTGTCCTGACACTCTATCCCTTGGTCCAAAGCCCCTCCCCAGCTCTCTTGGAGCCCCTATAGGCACTGAAGAGGGTCAGAAGTCTCCCTGGAGCCCCTGTAAAAGCATCTCTACACCCCTCTCTACACCCCATCTCTACACCACCTGCCATCCTAAGAGGATTTGTACCCCAAAAAGCACCAAAGGAATGATCAGGATTTGCTGACTCTTCCCTGCTCCCTTGACTGTGCTTATGTCCTTGATACCATCCTCCTGCTCCTCCTCCTCCAGATGTTAGATAATACTTGGGAACAGCTGCTGCTTTGCCTGCCAGGCACATGCCACAAAAAAAACTCTTCAGAAAAAGCAGGTTTAAAAATACCTGACCTTAAATTTTCCTACTGGAACACTGAGGATAACCTGATCCCACATTCTGGGCTGTGGCAGACTCAGGCAGAGCTTATTCCTGACAGGATTTCCAAGGGCACAAACAGCCTTGAACAAACAGAAATTGCCTCAAAAAGCTGGTTTTGTTTTAAATTACAAGTCACTTCCACTGAAAAAAAGTGCTGTCAAGGCATCAAGCTGTTGGGACCAGGCACAAGAGCTCCTTGGGGAATAGCTGCTCCCTTGGGGAAACTGCTGTATTCCTTGGGAATAGGGCAACATGTTGCAACTGGGGAGAGTTAACAACCTTAAAATCCCACAAGTTATTGACCTGGTGGAGGCAGGAGCTGCTCTGAGTCGTCTTGCAGCTCACATGGAGCTGCAGAGAGGCTGTGGAAACTCCAGAGGCATGGGAAGGACCAGGACGAGGCACTTACTGGGAACAACCGTGCACTCCCCATCGTGGCTCCTCTTCGGGGATGCTCCCGGGCGCTCGTACTTGCAGGAAAAAGCAGAAAGAGGATTTATACCCACCTGGTTTCTGAATGATAAATCACTGATAGGATAAATCCCAACAAGAGCTCTCCATTTCAAGCCTTGATTTGGACCAGGGAAGTGTGCAGTCCCTTGGGAACTCAGGTTACTTTATCCCTGGCTATCAGAAACATCAAGATCAGGTGACCAGGCTGCAGCCATCACCTCCCTGAGTCCCGACTGGGATTTGAAACGTAAACCCCGTTACACTAACTCTCCTCTGAACTGGTATTACAGCTCTTCACACTCTCCAAAACATTTGCTGTCTTCAACACAAGGTGATACACTCCCATATCTACCCACCAGCCCATTAACAAAAGTTATCCTGCTTCCCCCCCGCCCTAAAAATGGGGGAATGGCCCAAGGGTGATGGATAGGGTCCATGAGCAGGGCAAGACAGTTGACCACAAGCAGCAGATTAAGAAGTCTAATATCTCTGTTCCTATCAAAAAGGATTTTGGAAGCTCCTTTTCAGGAAGCTCAGCATTCTTACCACAGCTCCAGAGGCTGGCTGCACTATCCAGGCGTATTCCGGGCGGATCAGCCGCAGGCAGTTAATGGCAGCCAGGAAACAATTCCCCTGTTTCTGGAGCCCTCGGAGCGTCCGCACCTCCCTGCCCAGCCGCATGCCATACTCAAACATTACTGTTCCAGCTGAAAACAGGGAGAAGTGCATCAGCCAACCAGCCTGGAGAGGCCACACACCTGGCAGGGGCAGGGAAAGGGTGTCCCAGGCGGGTGGGCAGGTACAAGGTGCCATCCCAAGCTTTACCTTTCCGGTAATTGTGCCGGTACACATGGAAGGCATAAAGCAGCTCGTAGTAGTTGTGAGTCATCAGATCCACGGCCCGAGCGTGGGACTCGATGATCCCGACAACCTGCAGCACATGGAGGCTCCATAAGCCCTTTAAAGAGAGGGTTGTGCCCCCCCCAAGCCGTGATCCCAGTGCAGGATTACCTCATTGTGCAGGTTCACATAAGGAAATTCCACAAGGTCCTGGAGCTGGGATCGCTCGCAGAGAACCACCACTAGCTGGCGTAGGCAGTCCAGCTGCCTGCAAAGGGAAGCACAACCCTTTGGAGGAGCAGGAATAAAGCCAGGACCAGGAACAAACCCAGGATCTAAGCCACAAACAACCACTTCATGACAAGCTCCTGCTTCTGCATGAGCTCTGCAGTTTTTTTCCTGGCTTAGAAGAACTTGAAGGTTTAAGTTTCTTGTGTGCTAGAAACAGAGATCCTCTGGAAAGGCCTCTCAGGCAGGCAGTCTCTCTCCCTTAATCAGTTAAAAAGAACTCTTGTTTCTCCCATTATTCTAACATTTTTCTTTGCTAGGATAAAGCTTTCTCTACCCAGTTCACTTTCCAAACTGAAAACTCAACACTAAATCTTTTCTTTATTAAACAAAATCAACTTGGCTCCTACAACCTTTAAACACAGAATGCTACACACGATCCTTCAGTCTCTTCCCTGGCTTTTTTTCCTCCCATTTTCCTCTTTTGAGAGGGTGCCAATCCCAGGTCTCCTTCAGATGAACATCCAAAAATCAACTCCACCTCTACACATTAACTTAACACAGTGGTCATGCCCTCCCCTAAAGTGTCATTTTCCTTTCAGTTTCATGGAAAAATGGGACCATGGACCTCCAGCAAAGGCATTGAGCCTGTCACCTACCTGCCTGGATCTGGGTTTTGCGTTAAGGCTACGTAGGCTTCGCTATTGTGCCCCAAATCCAAGTGATGTTTGAAGATGCAGGTCCTCAAAGTAGCCTGGAAACAGCACAAATCAGTCATAAAACCAGCAAGAAATTCCTGTGGAAGGGGTTCCTGAAGTAACAGCTTGCTGGAAAAGAAGTGGCTGTACCTGGCTTCTCCAGTCATCTGCTGATTCCATGATGGCCAGGGTGGCCAGCTCGATGACCAGCTCCGGCAAACCCAGCATCTCCAACAAGCGAAGGACCTGGGGGAGGAGAATACTCCACTAAACAGTTGGCAGGAGGGGTTTTTTTTGTTGTTGTTGTGTTTTTTTTTTTTTTTTTTGTTTGGTTTTTTTAATTATTATTTTATTTTATTTTATTTTTAGACGCTGTTCCTGCCCCTCAAGATTTTTAAGGGATTAGACTTTAAAAGGGAATATGCAGGTAAATCACAGGGATCTGGATGAAATCCCAGCACAACAGGACCAGGTTATGGCTTCTCTGGAGGATTCACCTCTGTACATGGGTGATTTTTGAAGCATTTCAGCATTAACAATTAGTTTTCCGGATCCTAAATCCAGGGAATCTCTCACCAAGAGCCTATCTCCAGGCTTGCAGCCTGCCTGAACCAGGGCATTATGCAGAAGAAAGATCCTATCTCAATTTAAACATTCATTTTAATTTGCCTCAGAGGTTAGTAACCTTCGCCTTAGGCAGCATCTTACATCGAGCCTGGACATGTCTGGCTTCTGCTTCCAGCAGCTGGATCTCATCCTGCCTTTTTCTGCTGGATAACAAAGTCCTTGGCTATTAGGAAACCAATAGGTGGAAAGTACCTAAATTTCACATACTCAGCTTGTCATTACCCCCAAAAAATTAAATAAAGTACAGATGTTTCACATTCCAAAAGCTAAGTTTTCTGAGGCTCAAATCACTTCCCCCAAAGCCAGGGATCGAGCAGAATTTCCTCTCCAGTGTGGAAGGACTTGGTGCCACTTTACCTGCTCAGGACCGTACCTTGTTGTAGTACTGCAGGCGTGGCGTGGAGACCACCTCGCCCTCCTCAGGCTGGATCAGCCTGTCCAGGAACTCCTCTCTTCCCACCTCAGAGGCAGCTTGGCAGAAGCAATCCAAAGCCTGGAAGCAGACCTGGAATCAGCTCCCTGTCCCCTAAGGTGACTGATCCACCTGCTGTACAGGTGAGGGGACGGACAATATTGCCTGTCCCAAGCTTGTGAGATCTTCCCAAGCGCAGATGGCACCTAAGGTGACATCCTTTCCCAAAGGAGGCAGAGCTTGGGAAGGATGTTTCCTGTGCACCTCCTCCCTCCTAAGGGAAAAGGTTCCAGACTCTGGGAAGGAGATGAGGGAAGGCCTCACCTTGTGCCCTTCACCCATAACGAGGTAGCACCTGCCCATCATGAAGCAGCAGGAGCCCATGTTCACGTGGCACCACGGCTGCAGCAGTCGTATATATTCCTACAGGAGAGAAGGAATGGGAGTCTGGATTCAGGTCAGCACTCGCTTGTGATCTGTAGGCACCCAGGACCTGCAAGTTTTTGGCGGCCCCTTTAGCTACAGTGCTCACACAAATCCTGCTTCTCCAGCTCAAGGGCTGGTCCTTCCAGCCCCAAAGTCCCTTGGATGCACTGATCATGAAATCCTGGAATGGTCTGGGTTGGAAGGGACCCCTTAAGCCCATCCAGACCCATGTCCCTGTGAAAGGCAGGGACACCTTCCACTAGACCAGCTTGCTCCAAGTCTTGTCCAGCCTGGCCTTGGACCTTTCCAGGGATGAGGCAGCCACAGCTTCTTTGGGCAACCTGTGCCAGGGCCTTAGCACCCCTACAAGGAAGAACTTTTTCCCAATATCCCATCTAGCCCTGCCCTCTCTCAATATGAAGCCATTCCCCCCTGTCTTGTCAGTCTAGGTCCTTGTCCAAAGCCCCTCTCCAGCTCTCCTGGAGCCCCTTTAGGCACTGGCTCCCGAGACCTTGGAGCCTTCTCTTCTCCAGGCTGAACATTCCCAGCTCTCTCAGCTCTCCAGAGAAGAGCTGCTCCAGTCCTGTAAGGGGGAGATATCCCCCATATGCTCCTGGGAAAAAACTGTTCTGAACAGCTCCAGTGTCTGTATGAGGCACCTCAGAAACAGCTCCCAACACACCCAAACAAAAATGAGACAGGATCCTTCCTACATCCTGTTGCAGGGAACTGCAGGGGAAATGTGGACAGAACGTGGAGGGAAGAGCGAAGGCTGGGCAAGGCAGGTGCTAGAAGGGGAATACCTGAGCAGGAGAGGGCCAGGAGCCAAGGAAGCACATGGATTACAGCATGTGGAAGGCAGTGCCGATGGCACTGAGGGCCCAGATAAAGCGAGATGACCCAGCCTGGGCCTGTGCCAGCAGAGCATCCTCGTCATCCTTGGAGGAGCCGCCATGTCCTGCTAGCAGGGCCGTGGGACTCAGCAGGAACTGGGAGGAGAAACCAGGACTTGGAAGTCAAGTCACCTCCACAGGTGCACAAACCACCAGCACCTGTTGTCTCACCTTTTCTGGCCATGAGTCCTCTCAAAACCACGTGGCGACACATCCGGAGCCTGGATTCACTGTCTGGATTAGCAGCTATAAGGGATAAATCCTGCTCCAGCTTGTCACACACAATGAGCAACACGGAGAGGTTTGGCCCGTGTCCCAGGCCTCTGCTTTGTCACCAGACTGTCCCCGTGCCCGCCTGCTTCTTGCAAGGAGCTTCCTGTACCCCCACAGTTTGAGTCACCATGCTCACAGCAAAGCTGCTGTTATCTCCCTGGGGTCAAGGCACTTAATCCAAGTTTCTGTGACTGACTGGGATCAGGGAGAGGAACAGAAGGCAGCAGGGAGGAGGAGGAGGAGCCAGGCTCTGCGGAGATAAAAGCCTGGAGGAGACACCAGCGAGGGGAAAGAAATGCGAGGAGATTCAAAGCCTGCACATACGCCAGGAGGAGCCAGGAGGAAGAACGATGCTCCTCCAATCTTGGCATTTCCTGGTTCAAAAGCTCTGAAGAATTGAAATTCTTCTCTCAATTCTTCTCAGCAGCAAAACAAAAGGAAGCAATTCAGCCTCCAGGTATGAGGGGCTGGGAGGATAAAAGGTTCTGCTGAAAAACAGGTCATCACTAACAGCCTGCCTGGCCCTGGTGCCTCCAGGAATACCCAGACAGGGATAAAGCATCACGTGGAGCTGCAGACAAGGAATTGTGTGGGTCAGAACTCGAGCACAAGCAACTCCAGCTGCCAAAAGCACAGGGAGAGAGGTGGAGGAACAGCGATCTGAAATACAGCAATTTAAAACCCCTGGAGATTAGGAGTTCACCATCCCTGCTACTGGGATGCCAGGAGCAGCCAGAGATGGAATGATGACAGGTGTTTCTCGCACTGTTTTTTACTAATAAGGACATTTAAGAAATAGATGAGCCCTTTCCAGGCTGAAGAAATCCTTCCGAACCCAGGTCCCATGGGCAATCATGGGCAAAGGTGGTACAGGAAAGGCTGTGGGCACACCAGCAGCCAACAAGCTCTAGGATTGCTGGGATATTTAAACAGGCTCTGCAAAGATGTTTCGGGAGCATGGCATCACGCGGTCAGACGAGCCCTGGGAGAATAAACTCCTCTATGGAAAGGGAATAGCATAAACCTGAGTATCTGGATGCTCTTGAAAACAGATGAAAGAGAAAATGCAGAAGATGATTCCCCCATGGCAGGGGAGTGGAATGAGAGGAGCTTTAAGGTCCTTTCCAACCCAAACTGCTCTGGGATTCCACAATCTTACATCACTCCCCACCAAACACTCTGCGGCATTGTCTCAGCTCAGAGAGCAGTGATTAGGGGTGGTGGTTTTAAACAAAAACAGGGGAAATTTACATTGGATACTGGGAAGAAATTCTTCTCTGTGAGGGTGGGGACATCCTGGCACAGGTTGCCCAGAGAAGCTGTGGCTGCCCCATCCCTGGAAGTGTCCAAGGCCAGTTTGGACAGGGCTTGGAGCAACCCAACCTGGGATAGTGGACAGTATTCCTGTCCATGGCAAGGGATGAAACTGAATGAGCTCTAAAGTCCCTTACAACCCAAACCATTGCAGGATTTCATGACTAGGGGAAAGCAGAACTCCAGCACTGGGAAAGATGATGTTTTGGGGAGTTTTCCAGCACCTGTGAGAGTGCTAGAATGATGCACTCACCTGGAGCTGGGTGTACTGACAGCTCCCCATCAGGCACTCTGGGAAGAGGAAGCTGGGATTGCTGGGCCATCTGAGCAGATTAAGGAACACAGGAGAATCCAGTCTGGAGTGTTTGGAGAACTAGTCTGGAAGCCAACATGTTTCTCATGCTCCCTTTGTGGGGGGAAAGGAGAGATTAAGCTGCTCTTTCTACAAATCATTATTCTGTAATAAGATTTATCCATATTAGAACAAAATCACCAGTACATCTAATCCCCAACTCCTGTTACCCTTCCAAATCCCCCAGCATCTCACCCCACCAAGTCAAGTAGTGAGAGCTCAGGGGCTTACAGTCAAAAACTCAAATCCTTTATTGTGCACCTAAACAGGATGAAATCTGTGAAATCTTAAAATACCCACAAATCCCATTAATGCCAACAACCTCACTCTTTCAGGAGGCTTGTCTTAGGAATTTGGGGGTGGAAAATTGATTTTGGAACAGCAGGAGGCTCAGTGGCAATGGATTCACAGCCAAGGATACAGGAGAGGCAGAAAATCAGCCACTATTGAGGTGATAAGGTGGGGCCAGTTCAGACTTGTCTCAGCCAAAGAGGTGTTTGGTTGCAGGAAGAGTCGGGATATGATGTGTTTTCTGGCCACTTCCTGAAAGAAGAGCTCCACGATTGTTTGAGGGCCGGACACTAGAAGTACAAATTAAAGGAACAGTGAGTAGAGAGCCTGCAGCAGAGATCCCAAGTTTTCCACCCTATCCTGTGCTCATCAGCCCAAACAGCACAGATTAAGTCAGGGCAAACCAAAAGCACGTTCCACACTCCAACTTGTTGGTTTTGGATTTTTCCTGCTGTCTGGTTAAGTCAGAGAGAGGCAGCAGGAGATCAAAGTGTCCCATCCTGCAGTGTTTATTAACCACAGCTCAATTAAAACACACGAAAAAGAGCTCTGCTCCCTCTCCACTTGTTATTCCCAGCCCAGATGCAGCTTTCCAGCACGACAGGGCTGAGGGAGTGCTGAGCTGGCTGTTCCATACCCACCCTCCTCATTTCAGCACCCCAAAAATCCCCCCTTACTGACTGTTCCGGACGCCTCTCCCTGAGCTGCCACTTCCCTCCCTATGTTCCACATATTTTTCCCCGAAGAACAGTGGCCAAACAAGACTTTCCTCACGAGCCAGCCAAGAAATAACCCACGACACCGGCACACACAAAGGATGTTTTCAACTTCCCTGACATTTCTAGCTGCCTCCTGCACCCAGACTCTCCATCAGGGAAAGCTCAGGCTCTGAGGACCACTGATGTCAGAAAGTGGAGGAAGCTCTTTCCCAGCTCACACGTGGCACTGCTGTTTGTCCCAGATTTCCCCAGCTCCCTCTGAAGTATCTCAGCCTCCAAGTGCTGACTAGTCACAGCAGGCTCTCACCTGCATGTTTCCTTCCCATCTTTCACCTCCTCCCTCTGGAACCACTTAAAGGCCCATATTTCTCTAATTAAGTTGTCTTATATCCTCCCAAAAAAACCTAACCCAAAAGTTACATTTTTGCAGCAAAACTTAAAAAATATGAACCAAGAATCAGCTGCAATGTTTTGGGGAGGTATTTCCACATTTTTAAACACATTCTGAGCAGTACTCAGATGGTACTTCTCCATTTCCATACTTCCCTGAGCTGCTGCTCCTGGTTGCTATAGGGTAAAGGCTGGAGAGCAGGACAGGTTGGATGGAGCAGGTTGCTCTGAGCAACTCCAGATAGTGAAAGGTGTCCCTGCATGGTTTCAGGGGTGGAACTGGATTGAGCTTTAAGGTCCCTCCAACCCAAGCCATGCCAGGATTCTGCGACAGACCTGGTCTGAGTTACTATGGCCACTGTACAGTATATGAGGGATGAGTTTGGCTGATGCTGCCAGTGTCAGAATGAAAAATTTTTGGCTGAGTGAGGCATTACCATCCTTCTCAGGCTGAGAGCAAAATCTGAGTTCAACGCTCCAAGATCCTTTGTTGTTGTTTGTTCTTTTCTGGACAGTCTGAGAAACATTCCCACTTAAATCAGGGTCATTCAACCACAGAGTCCTTTAGCTGCCTGCATAAAGCACTTCCCTCAGGTGGCAGAGACAGGCTTAAGTAACAGAGAGGGAGAGTTGATGATCCATGGACACCTTACCCAGTTTGTGTGGTGTCAGAGCTGTGGTGTCTGCTAACTCCAACACGGAGAGATGCTGCAGATTAGATTCCCTAGGGAAGAAAGGAGACATCAGTGAAGAGACAACAAAACACCCCCCGCTTTAATTGTGCTCATTGTTCAACTCCCACAGAGCACAGAACAGCGAGGCCTCGCAGGGCAGATTTAGCACAAGGCAGAGTCAGCTCAGAACATGAAAGGGAAAAAAAAACCTCCCCAGTGCTCCTGGAGTGATACTCCCACAGCAACTACCTGCTTTCCACACCAGGAAGGGCATTTCAGGTGGATTAAGGAGTCAAAGCTAGGCCAGGTAGAGACTTACAGTGTGTCCACAGGGACGTCAGAGGCCAGGCACTGGCTCGCCCACCGGATCAGGAAGTAGGACAGCAGCAGGGGAGAGGTGCGGTGTAGCAAGTCCTGCTGGGACTGGAAGACCTGTCCCCCTCCCAAAACCATCTGCAAGGAAAGCACAGAGCTTGACACACTTGGAACAACGGCAGGATAAGGGTAACCACAGAGGTTTGTGTCAGGCCCAGCTTGTCCCTTCTGTGAACACCAAGGTGCTCAACAGCCTGTCAGGAACTCAGCCTTCCCAGGGAACCAGCAGGACTCTTGTCCCACCTCTGGAAGTGTTCAAGACCAGATTAGAAGGTGCTTGGAGAAACCTGGCCTAGTGGAAAACACCCCTGCCCATGTCAGGGGCTTGGAATTAAACAGTCTTTAAGGTCCCATCCAACCCAAAGCATTCCAGGATTGCTGTCCCTGAGACTTGAAATCATGGCTTTGCTGCAGAGATAACCTCAGGGTCTCCATAAGCTCCAGCAAAGAGCACGAGTCACAGGAGATGAAACAATCCAAGCTTTTGAAGGACATAGGTCAGTCAAGGTGGGAAAGCAGCAGGTCACAAGCCTCATGGTCTGGGAGAGCCCAGCTCCAGAGGGCACCTTGCAATGCACCTCAAATACTACCAGGACAACCTTATCCAGGAAAAAGGGATTTATTTTCAACCAGGAAACTCCTGGCTATTTCTAAGTAAATAATATTGGTTTAAACAAGGCTGTCCTTGTCTGGGGACTTGTTCCACATCCCTGTTTCCATCCAAAGCAGCAGAACCATGCCCCACGTGGCCTCAGGCCTGACGGGACAGATCCAGACCAGTCCATCCCACCAATCCAAACACAGCAACGGTCGGGGGGGCTGTTTGCTTGTGTGGAGCAGCTTCCAAGGGGCTGAAACTGCAGCCTTGGAGTGTGCTGCCAGAGAATGGAGCTGCCATCGGTGCTGGGAGAGGGACAGGGGATAGCTGGGAGAGCTGCATGTGTGCTGATTCACACAGGAGGCTGGAATCCATGCCCTCCTCCCACACATACAGCTTGGCTTCCTGCTTCCTGGATGTTCATCGAGGAATAAAGGGAATTAGGCTGCTTTGCTTAGGAAGACAAAAACAGCTGGAGGAGAGCAGGACCTGCCCAAGCCTCGGGCTATTCCAACAGCCTTGTGGGAAGAGACAGAGCTCCGCCCTGCACCACCAGCAGAACCCTACAAGACTCCCAAGTCCCAGGAACGTGGCAGCCGGGGGCTGTACTCACAGGATCTCCGAGGCGCAGCAGGAGCTGCTGGAGGATGAGCAGGTCCCGGCAGAGGAGGAAGCGGACGGTGCAGATCTTGGCCACCCCCCTGCACACCACGTGCGACGCGGTGCCGCTGCCGAACAGCTGGGACAGGCTCATGCGAAGCGCCAGGTGAGGAGCTGCAGGGAAAACGACCCAGGTGAGGCAGGAGCCACACAGGCAGGAACAATTCCCAGGATAAGGACACTTCCTAGCGTTTCCCAGAAGCTGGTGAAGAGCTTTCACCTCTTTCCATGTCAGCGTCTGTCTCGTAGTCCATCTCTCGGATGAGCAATCCAATGGCGTGGATGGGGTTCCTGATCTCCTGCAGTTTGCTGTGGATATCCTCCATTACATTTTCCCTGCAAAATCAAAAAGATCCTCATCATCACGAACGGCAACCTGAGGTTTCAACTGAAGAGGGCTCCCTTATACTCCTTTCCAGTGAGGATCAGTATCTAATCAGCCTGGGCATTCCTAACTGGAATCCTTGGCTAGCTTGTGAGCTTCATTACAGCTGATCCAGTCTATTTATTCCACTCCCTCAGGCTACCAGGAAGTAACAGCCAGATAGTTGACATTCCACAAGGAAACGATTTTGGGTTAGCCCAGGAAAAGCACAGGAACCACACGGTTTGACCAAGGCTCAGACCTCTCCCTACTGTCTCCAGACACTTCTTTCCACAGCTAACAGGAATTTGTCCCTCTTCTGCTCTCTAGGCTGTGGACGGAAGACCCTGCTAATGACATCAAACCACGGTCCCCATCCCTGGAAAAGTCTCCTGCAGCACAGGGCAAGGAGCCCACACATCTCAAACCACATCATGACCTTGGATGTCAAGCAAGGACGGCTCTGGACAATCCCAGCTCAGCCACCCTGAGAAGCTTCTGGAAAACAGATGTCCTTACGTGTCATTAGCTATCAAGTCCTCCAGGATCTGCTCTGCAGCCTTTTCTGGAGGCTGGAGGCGGGAGCAAGCCATTTCCATGATGAATGCCATTTCCATGGAAATTGATTCTCCAATCAGGCGAAGGCACTGGACAAGACAGACAACATCACGAGACATCTCCAAATCTGCAATGAAAGAATCTAACTGTGTATTTTCCAAAAGATTTCCAAAGGAAGGTGGGAAGACCATGCAAAAGCCAGTTAGTTCAGCTCCTATCACCAGTAACAGCAGACTGGTCCTAGTGCCCTGTGCCAAACCTTCCCCAATAATAATAAGGCTAAATTAAAGCTCAGGAGTTGGCAAAGGAAAGATTTAGGCTTTCTTATTTGGAAAATAAAAGATGATACAACAATAAAAAAATGAAATTCCATTCAAGGAATCTTTCCCAGCCTCAGGTTGAAAGAAAATAATTAGTGAAAAAAATATATATTCTAGAGAAAATGGCTCAGCTCAGTTTTGCAATCCTTTATGGGTGAAATTTTAAATTTAATCCCATTTTTTGAGACTGTGACTGTTTAAAACAGCCAGGGTAGGAACTGCTGGGGCTCCCAAATCCAGCCCGGGCCTCCAGCTTTCCTTCCCTCTGCTCCACAAAGAGCTCAACCAAATAGATGATGATCCCACTTTATAAAAATATATAAAAATCACTCAAGCATGAAAGTGAAGCTTAGGTAACATTTTCCATTGCCTTTTTCTTAGTGAAATGGCATGCCAGGGCCAGCAAAGTACAGAGGGCACTGTGGTGACAATATTAATGACATATTTTCCATACTATGGCATTCACTTCCTGGAGACAAGGAACAGCACGGCACCGCTCCACAGCTGATGTGAAAATATTTCATAAATCCTGGAATGGCTTGGGTTGCAATGGACCTTAAAGCCCATCCAGTCCCACCCTCTGCCATGGGCAGGGACACCTTCCACTATCCCAGGTTGCTCCAAACCATGTCCAGCCTGGCACTGGACACTTCCAAGAATGAGGTAGTCACAGCTTCTCTGGGCACTTGTGCCAGGGCATCCCCACCCTCATAAGGAAGAATTTCACCCAACCCAAACAATTCCATGATTCTACTGGCAGCCTTGACACTATTTTCTAATTGCTGGTGTGAGCATGATGGCACGTTTCACAAAATAAAACTATCTCCATGCAACTGTGGATCAGGAGCTCTTGAAGGGATCCCTATGGAAGCTCCCACATCTCTGACAGGAGGGAAGAAACTCCATGTATTCTTACCTTCAAAGATGGCAGCATCATCCTCGGTCAGGAGGTGCTCGTTGGAGAGGAGATAGAGATGATCAACCAAGGAGCAGGGCACAAGGAAAGACATGGAGCCCTGAAAGGTGAGGAGAAAGTCCTTGAGCTTCCCAAATCCCCCAGAGAAACTTGTTCAGGGAATCTCACCACCACTCAGCCTCACCTTCTTTAGCAGGCACACCATGCTGGTGTAGGGATTCAGGTGCAAGGCCAGGGGCCGGGAAAGAGCTTCCTGGTACTGCAGGCAGCAGGCATAGAACTTGGACCAGAATTCCACCTGCAGCTGCCAAAACTCCTCTGGGGAGCACTCGTATTCTGTCACACTGCCCTGGAACTGGGAGGGGCAAAACAAGGGAATCAGGAATAGCCGAGTGAAACAAGAACAGGATAAAACAAGGTAAATTCAGACCCAAAAAGAACATAGATAGGGATCTCCCAGGTAGGTCCCCTAGTAATTGTTATTTGGATTACTTGGAAGATCCTCTGCTTTGGATTCTCTTCCAAAATGATGAGCAACTGCTCTGCATGGTGGTGGTCTGGGCAATGTGTGATGGGT
The DNA here is from genome assembly GCA_013390105.1 of Tichodroma muraria. NCBI lineage: Eukaryota > Metazoa > Chordata > Aves > Passeriformes > Sittidae > Tichodroma > Tichodroma muraria. The sequence continues at coordinate 69,808 of WAAG01012756.1, read as the reverse complement.
GACCGAAGTGCATGAAGGGAGCAGAGACAGAACAGCCAGGATTCCAAAAAAACCAAGAGGGAAAGGAAACCTCAGGCAGGAAGGATGAAGACCTGTAGTTTTTAAAAAGTTACATGATACCCTTTGGAGAAATAAAGGATAAACCAAGGCGTGGGGTCACTTGGCACCTAAAACATCACGACCCCATGCACAACACAATATCCTGGAAGGAAAATCCATCTCACCTCGTTTTCCACAGCTAAGGTGACCTCTTTCCTTAACTCATCCCACGTCAGATCCATGTGCCTCTCAGTTCCTTGAGAAAAGATCTGTAAAGCAGCACAGGAAACTTGGATTTTAAGGCAAAATAAAAGTCTCACCAAGGGTTCAAGCAGCACTCAGTGAGGTAAAGCAGGACAAGAGCATCTCCCAGCACTTTGTGGGATGGAAGTGTTAAAAGAAAGGTCTGGATGCTAAATTTGGGATACATGGATGTGTGGCAGTGTGCAGCCACCACACCTCAAGGGACTTAAAATCCATGTGACGTGGCACTTGGGCACATGGGTTAGTGGTGGTCTTGGCAGTGCTGGAGGGAACTGTCAGATTCCACCATCTCAGAGAGCTTTTCTGGAATTACTTTTTCTTAGTAATTCCATGATTCCATGACATATCCTGACAAACAGCACCACACTGAGTCCCTAGTCTTCTGGCTAAATCAGCAGGAATGAAAAACAAGCTCAGCAATTTGCTGTGCTAACCAAGGGAAAAAAAAAACAATTATCTGGATTCCAGGTTCTGCCTCCGGCTGTAGGCACAGAGTGTCTGCAGCGCAGCCCAGCAGCCACCAACTTGCTCCAGGGACTCCCCATGAAAACATGCCTGGCAAGAGCTCCAAGGAATCCTGCTGCCTCACATCTAAAGGGCCAGGAAGATGAACAGAGAGTATCCCAAATTCCCTCTCACTTACCTGCAAAGCCTTCTGGATAGCTGCATTAGTGAACCGGCCTGGCATGAAGAGATATTCCAAGTAGATTTCCTGAAAAAACATCATGACTTAAGGAAGCTCAAGGATGAGGAGAATATTTAAGCTGCTGTTTCTGGTCCTTCCTCCCATTCTCAACGTCATCCCCTGGATCTGTGTTTCTGTCCACACCCTGCTCCAGCCTGGGATCAAAAATGGCTTCCTGCATATTCCTGACTTTGTTTTATTCCCATTTTCTATCCTGAGTGATCTTGTTATTTTTCGGTGCTGTTCTATGGCTGGCTTACCCTGGGGTCCTGATCCTGTCGGACTGTTACCTCTTCCTCAGGGAGCGGCTGCACAAACACCTGGTTCCACTGGCCTGCAACATTCCTGGAAGGAACCAAACATGGAATCAGCTTGGCAGCCACTTGAACCAAACCTAAGGCTTTTATTGGCAAAAACATCCCTCTGGGTGTGAAAACAAGAGGTTTGTACAGTGACAAGTGACAGATTTTGGCAGGAGAAGTTAACTGTGGCAATCCCAGCCATAAACTGACAAAACAGGTTGGAATCCTTCATTTAAATCAACATTCTCCCCATCCTACAAGCAACTCTCAGACTGACCAGTAGCTTCTTCTCCTAAAATTTGCACACTCAAAGCATTTTTCATCCACTGTTCAACTCCCTAGCTCTGCACCAACCCACGCTCTCAGCTTTATATTCAGGGATGATCCTTTCCCATCACCACCTCCCCAAAACATGTTTTTTCCTGGAAGGGACCACCTGGCTGTTTTGAAGGAGCTGTGGGGAAGCACAATGCTCCCCCTGACATGTTCAAATTCCACTTTCAGCAATCCTGCTGCCTGGATTTTTACATTTTCCATATTCTGGCAGCTTGAGTATAAATTTCAAAGTTGAGGAACTCTGTCAGGGTTTTCCTGCAGTTATCCCAGTGATCCATGCCCAAAACTCACTGCTCAAAGTTGATGTATTTCACAACAGTTTGGTTCTCCTCATTGTGCCACAGTGCCCAGATCTCGGCTGAGGTTAAGGCAAAGTCAACCAGAGTCTCCTAGGAAAGAGGGAAAGAGGCAATTTCCTTTCTTATGCCCAAATTAGAGTACAGCAACTCTAATTTGAGAGAAAGGTGGGTACTTAACAACAGCAAAACATTCCCTTATGGAATTTAACAGGCTTTGGGAACTGTTCAGCCTGGAAAAGGCTTTGGGGTGACCTAATTGCCCCTTCCAGTACCTGAAGGAAACCTACAAGAATGATGGAGAGGGACTTTGGACAAGGGCTTGGAGCGATGGGACAAGGAGGAACAGCGCTAAACTGAAAAAGAGGAAATTCAGATGGAATATTGGGAAACAATTATTCCCTGTGAAGGTGCTGAGGTTGCCCAGAGAAGCTGTGGCTGCCCCACGCCTTAAAGTGTCCAAGGCCAGGCTGAACAGGGTTTGGAGCAACCTGGTCTAGTGGAAGGTGTCACTGCCCACAGCAGGAGGTTGGAACAAGATGAGTTTTATGGGGTCCCTTCTAACTCAACCATTCTGTGACTCTATGATTTAAATCCCAAAGTTCAGGCCTCTCTCTCCTGAGGCCCCAGCTCTCACCTGTGAAGAGAACAGGGAGGAGATGTGGTCAAGGCTGTAGCGGTTGCTCTCAGTGCTCACCAGCTGGAAGACACAAAACTACAAACATACCTAATAAATCATTTCCTGAACCAACACATCTCAGGGAATCTCATCATTCCTGTCGATCTCCCTGCCTGGTGCTAGAGGTAACAGAACCCAGAGGACAAGAGGGGTGAGTTGAGCACACCACCGGACCCTCTGCACAGACATCCTGGCTTCACTCTTCTCCCCCAGGACACTTATCTCTGCCTGGACCTGAAGGACTCCCAGGTCTTTCCAAACACTAAACATGAAAAACTGTAAGACCACCACACCTGCCACTGCAAGTGATCACAAGATGTGGGAAATGAAGGAGACTAAGGTGGGAAAGCCCCAATTCCTCAGCTGCAGGCCCAGCTCTGCATGTTCTTCCCAGAGCAGAGCACTCCTGGGACAGCAAGACTCACGTTACGCGTTCTTGTTCTGTGTGAGAATTCCCTGGAGAAAGGGATAAGCTGTCCAACAGATGAGCCTGGTTTGTGCCGTCACTCCCCTCCTGCTAAATTTATCATTCTCCACAAAATGTTCTCCCCAAGTTGCAGAAGCATCCCCACGGTCCCAGGAGCCTGGCATAAACACACCATCAGCATTTCCACGTTTTTAGCTCCTTCTGGACCTTTCCTTTTCCCACGGCACATCCACACTTTTGGAGCAGGAGGTAAACAAGTGAACTAGTCCTCACGGATCAGCTTAGTCACATAGAGAATTCCACTCCCAGGGCTCGGGCACACATATCCCGCAATGTTGTGAGGGGAAAAAATTGTTTATTTAGAAAGCACTGATCCCCCCAGAGGGTCACACGTGAAACTTTTCCCTATTTCTCGCCTACCAAACCCAAGTCCTAGGGGAATGACTCCTCTTCCCGCAGCCTGAAGAGGCCGTAGCTCCATACCTGCCCTCGCTTGGGAGCGTGCATGTAGACTCCCAGGTAAAGGCCCAGGGACTGGGAAAAGGCCAGGCGCAGGCGGTGCCCAGTGCCAGCCGCCAGCCGCAGGTCCCTGCTGACCGGCATGAATTCCAGCAGATCCGCCACCATCAGGCACATCTGATCCTGCAAACAGCAAAAGAATCAGTAGAGAGGCTCAGGAAATTCTCTGGATTGAGAAACTGCTCATCTCCCTCCTCTCCTTCCCCTTCCAGACAACATCTGCCCAGAATTTTCCACAACAGATGTTAATTAAAGCTCCATACATTTACTTGAACCACTCCTCAGCTTCTCCCAGCTCACCTGGGCCCCCTTCCCACCAATCCCACAGGCCGCTGGAGGCCAGGCATGTAGGATAAAGCTTCCCCTCCCTCCCATGGCACATTCCAGTGCCACTGAGCCGTGAAAGCGCCGTGCTGCTCCATTAGCTCTGGCACTCAATATCTCGAGCAAGAAACTCTTATTAACTTCTTGTTGACAAAAGACACTTTCATTACTGCTGAAAGCAGGAGAAAATCCATTTGGGATGGCTCCTTGGGCCTCAAAGCGCTCTTGCCTGCCTTCCCAAATGCCCCAGTAGGTCTGGGAACAACCCTTATGCCAGGAATGAGGCTGAGAAGGAAACCCCTCACTTCACAGACACTGCTACAAACACGCACCATGACTGTTCTCATATATTGTCCCAAATCCCAGCGTGGAGAAGCCACAGTCACAATTTAATGGGAGAGAGATCCATGCCAAGCACTCACCCGTGATTCCATGGGCTTTATTTTGCGCCTCCCAAACCCAGGATCTGCTCACCTTGTAGGACCACATCCGGAGCTTATGGTCCTGGCAGAGGGCGAAGAGGAAGGCGTCATGATCCAGGCAGTGCACAGAGAGGCTGATGGGCACATCCGAGGGGCCACCATCGCCTCTGGAAAAGCAGAGGTTACATCAACACCTTCAAAGAAAATTCTCCATCCCTGGAATTGTCCAAACCCAGCCTGGACTCTGGTCTAGTAGAAGGCGTCCCTGCCCTAGGCAGTGGGTGGGACTGGATAAGCTTTAAGGACCCTTCCAGCTCAAACTATTCCACGATTTCATGATTCTAAAATCACGGCATATGAACAGATCCAAGGCAGTGGGGTTCCACCATTGTGCTTAAATCCAAATAAAACGGTGGGTGAGATCAGGGGAAGGGAATGTTTCAGCATCCATGGAGCAGAGGATCCCACCACACCAGTGACACCCAGTTCTTCATTTGCTTTGGTGGAACTGAAGCACATTCCCACTTCCCCATCCTCAGCCTGGTAATTGCAGAACATAGGTGAAGGATCCAGAGGGGAAAAAAAAGATCCAAGCAGCCCCCAGCATGGATCCTGATAGCCCCTGACAAGGATCCAAGAAGCCATGAGCAAGGATCCCAACAGCCCAGGCAAGTTTTTGACCCTGATGGTCAAAGTCACTCAGGGCATCAAGGGACTCACTCCCACTTCCAAGAAAAAGGCCCTAGGATCCAGCTGTGCGCTCTAACAGTCCCAACCCTAACGACCCCGATCCACCACAGAGCATCCGTGGGATCCCCACGTAACCTCTGCTCGTCAGGAACGCGCTGGGCTCCCCACCATCAGGGCAGAATAATCCCTAATCCATGCTGGCTGTGAGCCACGTCCTGGGCAAATCCTTGCAGGCCAATTACTAGAGAACATACTCACAGACACATGAAATCAGCAGGACCCTGCTAATCCAGCATTCCATTTGCAACTTCCATATTCTGACAGTTCCTGTGATCCTGTTAACTTTTTTGGGTGAAGTATTCACAAATGTCAGTGTGACTCGAACTAAAAATTCCAGGTTGAGGGGATCCAAAACCCAAAATTAGCTCAGTTTATCTGTCTCCAGGCATTCACCTGATGGCAGTCGGCATCCAGCCCGTGAGGAAACGCTGCACCACGGAGCTCTGCTTCAATTCCACGACAGAAACACTTCCTTCAAAAACAAAAGGAAAATCAAAAATGAAGATTAAATGAAGATTAAATGAAATTCCAAGATGGGAGAGGGGCTGTTGCGCCCAATCCTTACCTGGAGCATCAGGAGGAGGCAGCTTAAGGACAAAGATCCCTCCTGAGGCAGAGGGAAGGGCAAAGAGAGCCTCCCCCTCGCTGCTCAGCCAGGCCGCAGAGGCCACGGAGTTGGGAGCCAGCCCCGGCACGCCGGGAATAACGTAGTAATTGGAGGGATCCCTGATGTGGATTTTGCTGATATCTGTAAACACGGACTGCACTTGGCTCTCCGTTATCAGCTCCTGGGGGGAAGCAGGAGAAAACAGCCTCAAGTTGTGCCAGGGGAGGTTTAGGTTGGATATTAGGGAAAATTTCTTCACAGAAGGGGTTATCGGGCATTGGAACAGGCTCCAGTGGTGGAGTTTGCATCCCGTGTGGATGTGGCGGTTGGGGACACAGGTGGCCTTGGCAATGCTGGGGAACTGGCTGGACTTCATGATCCTATTGCATTCCACAAAACATCAGACCCTGAGCACACATATCTAAGGCATAGGAAAAAAAAAACAAAACACCAGACACCGATGGAATGGTGACTGTCTTCTTGATAAAAAAAGATTTTTCAAGTAAAAAGTCTCTGGGATAGCTCAGAGAAAACCACTGGTGACAAATCCCAGGAAGAGCAGCTCTGCCACAGCACAGGGTCATCACTTGGGAAAGTTCCCCGGAGCTATAAAAGCAGGAGAGAAGCTCTCCAAGAAGGGAGAAGATCCTGGTAAGAAGCGGGCACAACAGCAAAAGTCAGAAAAAATGGGGAGAATCGTGGAATCCTGCAATGGTTTCAGTCAGAAGAGACCTTAAAAACCATCCAGTTCCAACCCACATCCATGGAAAGATGGTAAATGTGATATAAACTCTGCCTAGGATCCATCTGCCACATGAAACATAGATTCCAACCCAGACAAAACCAGCCTGCATCCTTCTCAGCTGAGGAAAAAAAAGACAGCCCAACCAGGAAGAGCTCTGGGAAAGCCGAGGCTCATTCCCAGCAGCAGCTCAACTCTAGGGTCACCACAGTCCTCATAACAGAGGCTGGACACCCAGCCAGTTCCTGAGCAAAACACGGCTAAATTCGCCAAACCTCCACTTTTCTTCTTATTCCCGCTGTATTTTTGGTCATCTACACCCTCCCAAGCCCTCCCTGTGGTGACGGCGTCGCCTGCCCCGGCCCCCGACGGCATTGCCGGCACTCACGCTGCGGTAGAGGCGGGCGGGGTGCGGGAGCAGCAGCCGGTGCACCGTCTGCGCCGTGAGCAGCAGCACCACCAGGTGACTCTGCACCTCGCACAGGTGGATCCCGCCCGGCAGGAACGGGCAGCCCTGGATCCGCAGCCGCACAGCGTTGTTCAGCAGGTTCACGTCCAGGGACTCCTCCACCAGCTCCACCGTGTCCCCCGACATGCTCCTGCGGGAACAGAGGGGCAGGCGTGAGGATGAGGAGGGCCAGAGAGAGGAGAGAAGGGCAGCGATGAGGATGATCTGAGGGGCAGGAAGGTCTCAGGAGGGTCTCAAGGCAGACGTGTGGATGAGGAGGGTCTAAGCGAGGCAAGGCGGACGGGGGCGTGCACTCACCATCGCACCCAGCGATTCCTGGTGGCGGCCCCGAGCTGCGCGCTCTCTTGGTAGCAGAAGCCGCCGGCGCTGTCGCTGTAGCGCCCGGTGGGGAGCGGGGCGATGCCGGGGGGCACGAAGAGCAGCTCCTGCGGGGGTCGCGACGGGGCCCGACCGGCCGCGCTCAGCTCGAGGCAGCTCCGCGCCGCCAGAGCCGCCGCCATCTTGGGCCGCCGCGTTCCCGCCTCGGCCGCGCGGTGCACGACGGGAAGGGGGGAGCGGGCGCCCCCTGGAGGGCGGGAGGACGGGGCAGGAGGGG
>WAAG01012756.1:37547-62287 GCA_013390105.1 Tichodroma muraria | reverse complement strand
CTGGGGGAGGGATCTGGGATGGAGGTGTGGGAAGGGGCACATGGGGAGGAAAGAATGGGGAGAAGGCATAGAGAGGGGCTACAGGCAGAAGGGAAGAGGAGGGGGCTACAGGGAGAGTGAATATGGGTAGAAAGTAAGGGGTATTTGGGGAAGGGGTTTGAGGACGGTCTATGAAACTTGGGGCAGGACACTGGGGGACAGGACAGGAGGTCTGGTTTAGTGGGGGTGTGTGCCCTCAGCAGCACCGCCCTGCCAGCACCTGACAACCCGCCTGCGCCCATACCTCATCCTGGAGAAGCAGCCACAGCCACCTTCCTGGACATGTCCAGCAGGCTGGGCCCAGCCACTGGCAGAGCACATGTTCCCATACTGGTGAGGGCAGTGGGGTCTCCACCATCCCAGGGATGCCACACGTCTCCCCACAATACCACACAGTGCCAGCGCTGGGCCTGGCCAGGCTCCCGCTCTGCTCAGAACAATCCAGCCTTTGAGCAGGATCCAGGGCCAGCGGCACGAGGCTCCTGCCTGTAGAATGGGCCCATTCTGGTGGCAGGTACCATGAGGGGCCAGGGGCTCCAGCTGGCCCCCAGCTTTATTGGGGGAGGTTGAAGCCCCCTGTGTCCGTGTGAGGAGCTGGCACACAGTTGGATTTGGGGGCTCAAGAGTCATGGAAGTGCACCAGTCATGGAAGGGGCTGAGGTGGAATGGAGGGGCACTGGGACCAGGCCCCACCTGCGGGCACCCATACCGCCTTGGCACCGAGGGGTGCCCTGCATCCACCCCGTGCCTGGTGGCAATGAGTGTCTATGTCCCTGTCTATCCCTGTCACCTTCATCTGGGTGAGCCCCCGTGGTGCCATCACTTCGGGCAGGAATGGGGGACCCCTTCGGGTGCCCATGTCCCCTGGGAAGGGACCCCACAGGTGACCCAGTGGCTGCGGGCTCCTGTCCGCCATGATAGGTGCACCCCGGGACAGGATCAGGACCGTTCTGGGACCGCCTCGGGACTGTGCCTGGACAGTACCAGGACCATGCCAGAAGCACGCCTAGTTCTGTACCGGAGCAGTACCGGGACCATGCCAGGACCATGCCGGGACAGTACCTGAACCATCTCTGGACCGTACCAGGACAGGATCTGGATGACACCTGGACTGTGCCAGGACCGTGTCAGGACTGTACCAAGACTGGACCGGAACCATGCCTGGACCGGACCGGGACCGGGACAGTACCGGACCGTGCCCGGCGGTCACGAACGAGCTCGCTACGGTACTGTCCCGCTCTCATTCCCGGGAGTTCCCGTNGTAGCGGAGCGCGGTGAGTCCGGCCCGGGTGGGAACCGGGCACGGCCGTGGGGTCCGCGGGATGGGGGCCAGTGGTCCCCGCCGGGCGGGAGGGGGCGGTCCCGACGGTCCCCGGCAGCAGAGGTCTCCCGGTGGGGCAGGATCCGGGGGTCCCGGTGCTGCAGGAGCCGTTGCATCCCGGTGAAGCGGGAGCCGAGGGTCTCGGTGGAGTGGGAGTCGTTGCATCCCAGTGGACTGGGATCCCTGGGTCCCGATGGGGCGGCAGCCGTTGCATTCCCGCGCGGCAGGATCTGTGGGTCCCAGTGGAGCAGGATCTGTGGGTCCTGGTGGGGCAGGACCCGTTGCATCCCGGTGGAGCAGGATCCACGGGCCCTGGTTAGGCAGGATTCGTGAGTCCAGGGATGCCCGAAGTGAGGCAGGAGCTGGGGGTCCCCACGAAGTGGGAGTTGGGGATACTGAGGTCCCCGAGGGGCAGGGGACAGCAGGACCTTGGGGTACTGGGAGACCCCCGGGAGAGGCACCCAGAGAAATTGGGGGTAGTCCTCAGGCCGAGCTGGGGGTGCAGGACAGGCTGTGGCATGTGGGTGACCCTGGACAGGGGTCGCAGTGGGAGGTGGGGGTGTGCCGCACCCCTCCTTCGGGATTAGGTGGCGCGACGCCATGGGCGCCGGGCGCTAAGAGGCTTTGTCAGCCCCGCGGGTCGGTGCCGCCTTGTCCCGGGAATGCCGTGACCCCGGGACCCCTGTGGTGCCGAGCCCCCTGAGTCTCGGCGGGCGGGAGCGCCGGCGCCCAGCCCGTGGCCGCCGGGCAGCGGCGGTGCCAGCCGGGGCCGGGAGCGACGGCCGCAGCAGCTGCGCCGGAGCCGGCAGCGACCTCCCTGCTCCCAAGGCCGCTGGGATTCTGGAAAATGCCTGGAAATGGTGAACCGCCTGCCCTTATATGGCTCCGGCGGGCTGGTGCGCCGCGGCCCCTCTCCCGGCGTGCCGTGCCGTGCCGTGCCGTGCCGGGATCCTGGGAAAACGCCGTGGGCTATGCCTCGCGCCCCAGCTCCCGCGCTGGAATGTGCAACGGGGCCGGCGATCCCACGGTGGGGAGAAAATCCCACCTCCCTCCTGGCGGCTCGGCACAACAAACCCAGCCCCTGCCTCAGTTTCCCCCACCGGGGAGTTTTGGGGACCCACCAGAGGCCCCTGTTCCGCAGTCCAGGGGGATCGCCCATCCTCTGTGGCGGGGCTGGGGAGGGGCGGGGGCGTGAAGGTCAGAGCTAATCCCACCCGGAGCAGGAGGGAGCGGGAGGGCTCTAGGCGGCCTCGTGCCCACCGAGGTGATACTGGGGGCGTAAGAGGATCAACTCTCCTCCCCCGATCACCGGGGCGGGATGACGGTGGCCGATGGGCCGAGTGGCCGCGGTCCCGGTGACGTGGGACCGGTGCCGTAATCCCGGTGCTCCGAGCGGATTAGGATGGCCGGGGGTGGCCTTCGGGGACGAGCTGCAGTAGCCACAAATCCCCGCCCTGGTGTTAGGTGGGGGAGCTCCTGTCTGGTCCCCCAGTTCCACCTGGGAGTCTTCTCTTTTCCCCCCGGAAGGGTGGGATGGGGGTCAGATACTGTCGGGAGGGATGCTCGGGATCTGCTGTCTCTGGTGTCACTGGCTGGGTGCCCCCCCGGGGTCGAGGTGACCCTGGGACCGGGTGCCCCGTGCATGTAGGGGTGAGGAATTTGGGAGCTGGGGGAGCTGCTCCCCAAATCACCCATATCCAGAATGCCCAGGAGGTGCCCCATGGCAGGGTGGAATGTGCCAGCACCCGGGGTCCCGGGCTGTGGCAGCACTGGAGACAATGGGCCTGAACCCCACTTAGAAGGCACCGCGGTGGCGTTTTGGGGGGCTCCTGGCGTGCTCGGGGAAGCCCCGGGGAGGGCGGTGGCTGGATGGCGGCCACGCGGCACGGTGGGTGTGGGGAAGTGCCGGCGGGAACCGGCCTGACCGGTTGGATGCCGGCACCGGGGGTGCTAGGGGGCTTGGGCGGCCACACCGCCGGTGAAGCACGTGGCCCAGCTCAAGGTCACTGTCCCCAGGGCCACCTGCCGCGGTGACCGGGCTCAGTGGCCTCGACACTCCCACACGCTTTGCCACTGGCCGCTGTTTTCTGGGTGTCCCAACACTGTGGCGCTGAGTGGTTTCGGTGGCACGGAAGGATCCCGGTGGCACCGGTGGTCCGGAAGGGCGAGCCGGCGCTGAGCTCACCTGGAAGGCGGCTCGAGGGCGCTGCGGTGACGCGCGGCTCCAGTGGGTGGGGGCAGAGGCGGTCGTCCCACCTGGTCCCAGCACGGTCCCTGGGTCTGGGATGAGGAGAAGGGGCTGAACTCCCAAATCTCAGCATTGGTGGGTTGTGCAGAGACCCCGTTGTGGTGTACACAGGGATTTTTGGTGTTGGAGGATGCTAGCACCCCTTGGCATAGAGGGTTTGGCCATCAGGACCCTTCATAAGGGTGACCCCCCTTGGTGCCACACGCCACCCATATTTGGGGGCTCTCCACACCCCTTAACCCATCATTCTCCCCCTAGAGCCGCCCTGTGCCCTGCTTGTGCCAGAGGATGCTGGGATGCTGGTGCCCGCGTGCCCGCAGCGCCCTGCCCTGAGCCTGGAGTCCGACTGTGCCATGGAGGATCTGCCCAGCACCAGGACCGAGGCATGGGCCGAGGGGCTCCATAATGCCAACAACAATGCATCTCCGGGGGGGTGGCCAGGTGCCCGCGGAGGGCACCCCTTGGCAGCTTTTGGGGGTCCTGGGGCGAAGCCCAGCTACCTGGACCGCGTGGTGCAGGAGATTGTGGAGTCAGAGCGCACCTATGCCCGTGACCTGCGCAGCATCGTGGAGGTGGGTGCTAGGGGGCACATGGGGGCACACCCTTTAGACACGGTTTGGGGTCTAGGGGTGCAATGGTGCCACCGTGGGTGCCTGGCAGGGTTACCTGGGCAAGATCATCGACGCAGAGGAGCCGGTGCTGCGACCGGAGCAGGTCAGCGCGCTCTTTGGGAACATTGAGGACATCTACGAGCTCAGCAGGTGGGAGAGCAGGTGCCACTGGGAGGTGACAGGGGTGTGACCCTGTCCCTCGGATGTGGGGGAGGCTGTGGTCACCCTGTCCTCTCTGTGCCCCCCAGCACCCTCCTGCAAAACCTGGAGAGCTGCGCCAATGACCCCGTGGCTGTGGCCGTGTGCTTCGTCACCCGGGTAAGGGCGAGCAAAGTGGGGGGCACAGGGAGTACTGTGGGGACACCAGCGGGGACACGTGGTCATATCAGGCTCTCACTGTGTTCCCCTTACCTGCAGAGCCAGGAATTTGCCATCTACACCCAGTACTGCAACAACTACCCCAGGTGGGTAGGGGGCACAGCTGGGTGAGCAGGGAGGTGGGCAGGGGGCCCACGGGTGGACAAGGGTGGGCAGAGATCTGAGCCTCCTCCCTGCCTGCAGCTCGGTGGCGGCACTTACCGAGTGCATGAGGAGCAAGGTCCAGGCTCGGTTCCTGCGGGAATGCCAGGAGCGGCTGCGCCATGCGCTGCCCCTCGGGGCCTACCTGCTTAAGCCTGTCCAGAGGATCCTCAAGTACCACCTGCTGCTCCAGGTAGCATCTGGCACCCAGCACGGCATGGTGTGGGCACCTGCTGTGGTGTGGGCGCCTGGCACAGGCGGGGGTGGCACAGCGACATAGCTTGGCTGCCTGGAGCAGTCCAGGCACCTGGCACATTACATTCCCATATCCTGATGCCACGTGCTGTGCCCAGGAGATTGCCCGGCACTTTGAGCACAAGGTGGGGGACGACTACGAGCTGGTGCTGGAGGCCATCGACACCATGACCTGCGTGGCCTGGTACATCAATGACATGAAGCGCAAGCACGAGCATGCCATCCGCCAGCAGGTGGGCACCAGGGGGACACCAGGGAGACGCCAAAGGGGCAGCGGGTGACACCAGGTCACATGAGACAGGCACCGAGGCAGGGGTGCTGACGCTCCTGTCTCCATCTCCATGCAGGAGATCCAGTCGCTGCTGCTGGGCTGGAAGGGGCCGGACCTGACAAGCTACGGGGAGCTGGTGCTGGAGGGCACATTTCGGGCACAGCGGGTGCGCCATGACCGTGCCCTCTTCCTCTTCGACAAGGCCCTGCTCATCACCAAGCGCCGTGGCGACCACTATGTCTACAAGAGCCACATCCCGGTGCGGGATAGGGACAGGAGGGTGGCGGGTGGGGAGCCCACTGGGTGCCAGGGACTCCTGTGGGTGCCCAGGATGGAGGAATGGGGTGGCTGCCAGGAACCCCAGTGGGTGCTGGGGTTGAGGGAACTGGGGAGTGCTGGGAATGGAGGAGCCCAGTGGGTGCCAGGGGCCTCGGTGGGTGCTGGAATGGGTAGTTCCAGGGATGCTGATGTCTCTCCTGGCAGTGCTCCTCGCTGATGCTGATCGAGAGCACGCGGGACTCGCTGTGCTTCAGCCTGGCACACTACAAGCATGGCAAGCAGCAGCACAGCCTGCAGGTAGGGGGGCATGGGGCAGGGAGCACCCTGGGGACCCCCTGCAACCCCCTGCCCGACCCCACCACCCTCCCTGGGACCCCCAGGCCAAGAGCGTGGAGGAGAAGCGCATGTGGACTCACCACATCAAGCGGCTCATCCTGGAGAACCACCATGCCACCATCCCCCAAAAGGTGAGGGTGGTGGGGTGGACACCTCAGTGACACCAGGGACACCCTGGCACAGCGAGGGGGGGCAGTTCTACCCCACCTTTGCCCCATTTCTCTCCATCCTCCTTCCAACCAGGCTAAGGAAGCCATCCTGGAGATGGACCTGTTCTGTAAGTGCCACCAGTGCCCTACCATTCCCTCTCTGCCCTACTCTATCCCCTCCATTTTCCCTGGTGTCACTCCCTGTCCCCACAGACCCCCCACGCCTGCCCCGCTGCAGCCCTGAGCGCCTGAAGAAGAGCTGGTCCTGCCAGCCCCTGGGTGATGCTGCCACCGAGCCATTCCAGGGACGCCGGCAGTCTGGTGAGAGCCGTGTGTCACCAGTGCTCCTGCTGTCCCATGTGTTCCCACCACGCTACCCCACCGTCACCCCTTCACCAGGGCCAGGCTGTGGCTGGGTGACTCCAATGCCTGCAAGGAGGGTGGCACTGGGTGCTGATGGCGCCCCTGTCCCCACAGAGCCTTTCCAGCACCAGGGGCACACGGAGACGCTGCTGGAGCGGCTGCAGGGACACGAGGGGTGCAGGCAGTTGCGTGTGGACAGCGAACAGGATCAGGGGGCTCAGGATGCTGATGAGCTGGGGGACATGGGGCTGATGCCACTGTCACCTCCCCTCCCCCCAGAGCCCACCAAGCACAACCTGTGGCACCTGGGCGAGCAAGGTGAGCCGGCACGACTGCAGCACCGGTGTGGCAGGCGGAGGGGTGTCTGGGAGCCGTGGGGGGAATTTTGGGTGCTCCCTCCACTAATCTCTGATTTTCTCTATTCCACCTGGCAGGGCTGAAGGTAAGGCCATGTGCGGTGGGTTGGGGTGCCCAGTGCCTCCAGCCCTAGCATGGGGCGCTGAGCCTGGCGCTCACCCCCACACAGAACACTGGCAGCAATGGGGCACTCCTGGAAGTGGGGGAGCCACCCCAGCACCCCAGAGCCTGGGCAGCGGCTGAGGACGTGGTGGCCCGGGAAGAGGAGGAGGAGGAGGAGGAGGTGGAAGAGAAGGCTTTGGGCAAGGACTTCCAGGAGGAGCTGCCAGGGGCCAGGGATCTGCTGTTGGAGCCCCAGGAGGAGCAGGTACCTACACCAGCCTTTCAAACCCCAGGGAGGGCATGCAGAGCATCCCAAATCATTCTTGGGTTACCCCTCATCACTATCAGGACATCCCAAGCCACGCCAGGGTATCTGATATTGGTCCCAGTGCCCCCTCCCAGGGCCCCATGGCTTGGCTGGGATTTATCCTGCTCAGAGTACCTGAGTGCTCCCCCAGCTCGTGACTCCCCACACTTGTCTCTCCCAGGCCGGGGGATACCCATGGGTGCTGGAGGGACCCAAGTGGCCGAGCGGCTGGGGGCTGGGGAGCTGTGAGAAGGTCAGTGCAACCCCCCGGCCCTCACCCGGGGGTGCCCAGGGATCCTGCATCCACCCCCCTAACAACAGTGCTGGGGAGCACCCCAGGGTCCCCAAATCCCCATCCCTGGTGGGTACCCTGGCACTGCCCAGTGGGGACAGGGAACCGGAGCGCGCTGTGGAGCATTTGCAGGTGCTGAGCAGCGAGGAGGAGGAGGAGGAGGAGGAGGGGGAAGGAACCGCCAGCATCCTGCCACCCTCAGTGCTAGACCAGGCCAGCGTCATTGCCGAGCGGTTTGGCGGTGGCGGCGGCGGCAGCTTGTCCCGAAGGAGCAGCCTGGCGTTGGAGGGGACCCTGGGACACATCCCCAGCCATGGTGGCAGCACCCTCAGCCTGGATGGGGGCCCCCCGCTCGAATCTGGGGAGCCCGGGGAGTCCCGCAGTGCCATCCCCTCGCCTGAGCCCTTCACCAGAGTCCGCCGGGAATCGCTGCTCTCCAACCGGGACCGCCTGCTCCTCGACAAGATCAAGAGCTACTATGGCCACGCTGAGCACCGCGATGCTGGTTTCGGGGTGCACCGCCGTGAGAGCCTCTCCTTCATCCCCAAGGGGCTGGTGCGGAGCTCCGTGTGCCGCCTCAATGGGCTCCCATGGCCCCCCGAGAGCCCTGAGCCCTGCACCCAGCCGGAGGCACCAGAGCCGTGCCAGGAGAACGGGGCGCCCGAGCCACTGCTCATCCTGGAGGAGGATGATGTGGGCACCACGGCGTCACCCCTGGGGCCACCCCCGCAACTGCTGCTGACACCCCCTCACCTGGGTACCAAAGTGTACCAGCTGGCACGGCAGTACAGCCTCCGCATCAAGAGCCGCCGCACCGGCACCCGCCGCCCCCCGCTGCTGCCGCAGGAGGATGGGGACCCCTCCACCAGCACCCCTTTGCTGGCTGTGCCACGGGATGAGGTGCTGGTGGCATCTCCGTCCCCGTGTGCCCTCCGCAGCCCCTCGAGCCCCGTGGGTGCTGAGCCCTTTGCTTGGCCTGATGTGCAGGAGCTCCGTGCCCGTTTTGGTGCCCCGCGGCCACCACCAGTGAGCCGCAGCCGCTCGGCGCCCGAGGGTCCTGACCGCGGTGGGCGCCCACCCGGGAAGGAGCGGGGCAGTGGTCGGAGCCGCAGCGCTGAGGCCACTGGGGGCTCTGACACCCCGAGCCCGGTGCCAGCGCGGTACAGCAGTGACGGGGCACTGTGGGTAGCGGCCGAAGCCCCTCTGGGCCCCGGGCAGCGGGTGCTAGTGCTGGAGCGGCTGCCGGAGCCCCCAGCCTACGTGCAGATCCGCTCGCCCACCACGAGGGAGAAGATCTGCCTGAAGGCAGTGGTAGAGCGCTGCAAAGCCTACCAGGCGTCCGAAGAGTACCAGCGGCGCTGCCCCGAGACCCCCAGCAGCCCCAAGCCGCTGCGC
The DNA here is from genome assembly GCA_013390105.1 of Tichodroma muraria. Classification (NCBI taxonomy): domain Eukaryota; kingdom Metazoa; phylum Chordata; class Aves; order Passeriformes; family Sittidae; genus Tichodroma; species Tichodroma muraria. The sequence continues at coordinate 53,443 of WAAG01012756.1, read as the reverse complement.
CATGGCCTCGTCAGGGACCTGCGGCAGAAGTTTCAGACCCTCGACGCTGCCAGCTAGGGGCAGGGACGGGTAGAAGGGATGTCCTGTGGACCCCCACGGGAAGGAGCACCTCGTGGACCCTCAACCTTCCTGGGAGAAGGGGCACCACATGGACCTCAAGTCTAGTTGGAAGAACCCCATGGATCCTCAACCTGCCTGGGAGAACGGACACCAAATGGACCTCCAACTTACCTGGAAGAAGGGGCACCCAATGGACCACCAGGCCATTGTTTGGAAGGAGACCTTTGGTAACTTCCAGTCTGCCCTGGAGAAGGGGAACCCCCGTGGACCCCTAGCCCTCCCAGAAGAAGGAACAACCCATGGACACCCAGCTTGTCCAGGAGAAGGGGCACCCCATGGACCCCCAGTCTAAAGAAGGGGCACCCCATGGCCCCTCAGCCCACAGGAAAAGGGGCTCCCCATGGACTCCCCCAACCCACCTGGCAGAAAGAGCACTCTGGGGGCTCCCAACCTGCTCTGGACAAGGGATACCCCCTGTTCTCTCTGCCCACAGGACCAGGGGAACCCCAAGAACCTCCCACTACAAGCACCAGAGACCCCCATGCCCTGCAGGAACCCAGCACTGCTTTCACATCTTTATTAGAAAAAAAACCCCAAACTGAACCCAAAGTTCCTTTGTGGTCGCCTGCCCCACCACCCCCCAGGGTGTCTTGGCCCGGCTGTGGGGTGCAGGGGGTCCCCCCACCCCAGCTGGGGGGGGCATAGGATGGGGGGTGCCAGAGAGGGGCCCCCGTGGGCTGACGCTCTTTGGTTGGTGCCCGTGGGGGCCAGGGGGTCCCCCCCTCTGCACCCACATGCTGTGGGGGGGGTGGTTTATGGCTTTGGGGAGCACCCACGCGTCCCCCATGCAGGTGCTGGGGGGGGGGTCCATGCACACCTGTGGAGTGCACACCTGTGCTGTGCGTGCGAAGGGGGGCCGGGGGTGCACCTGCATGCGGGGACACACGTGTGCAGACGTGTGCGTGCAGGGACACGTATGGGCATGGGGGGCAACACGCCTGGGGGGCACCAACGGCCGCCTCCACGCAGGGGTGTGCCTGAGGCGTGTAAATGTATGTATATATATAAATACAAATATATATATATGCACTGTGCACACAGACACGTGTGCTCGTGGCAGGGTTCTGGGGGGCTCCTGCCCACGTGTGACCCCCGCGTACCCCTCTAGACCTGGTGGCACCTGTACACACAGGTACCGCACACGTGTGTCCTTACGCACGCGTGGCCCCGCTGGCGTGACATGGGGTGTCATCCCCCCTCCCCTGCCCCACAATCCAGGGGGGTTATTTCTTTTTTGGGAAGAAGCTGAAGCGTTTCTCCTTGTCCTTGCGGGGCAGGGGGGCTTCGGGTGGGGCTGGGGGTATGGGCAGGGGGAGGCTCTGCACCTTCCCACGGCTGCCCCGACACTCCGTGATGGCTGCACTCAGCCCCTGCAGCCAGGCCTGCAACTCCTCCTGCGGGCACGGGGGGGTGTGGTCAGCAGGGGTTTCCCTGGCCCCTCAGCAACGTCCCAGCCAACCCCAGGGCCCCCTGCGTGATGCCACTTGCTCCAAGTCTACCACAGGCACCCATGTCCCCTTGGGCACTGCCAGCCCCTCCGTGTCCTCACAGCACCCCAGGCCTCCCCTGCCCCTCTGAGCATTGCTGGCCACTGCTGACCATGTCCCCTGGCCATCCCTGTGTACCTTGGTCACTGCTGGCCATCACCACGTCCCCGGGACAACTACAGCCAGCCCAAATACCCCTAAACACCACTGCTGTCCCCTTGGGAACAACCAGATACCCAGTGTCACTCTAGACCTCTCTGACTACACATGTCCCCTGGGCACCGCTGGCCACCCCATGTCCCCCTGGGCACTGCTGACCACCACCACATCCCCCAGCCACCCTGTGCCCTCTGGGCTCCACCAGCGACCCCGTGTACCCCCCAGGCCACCCCTCACCTCATCCTTGCCATGGAACAGCCACTCGCTGCCATTGCTGAGCCTAGGGACAGAGCACAGACACCAGTGCCACGCATGCCCACTGTGCCACCCCACACGGCGCTGCGCCCTCACCTGAGCTTGAAGACGTGTTTCTTCTTCTTGTAGCCCACGGGCACCTCGCAGCGGGCGTCCCACAGCCCCAGGGGCTCCTCGCCCTGGCACGGCAGCCCCAGTGCGCGGCTCTTGGCGTCCTTGAAGAAGGCGAGCTGGCCGCCCCGCAGGACGCAGTACCGCGTGCTCCACGACCTGCATCACCACCATGTCACGCCGGGGTCACCGCCCCGCTGGGGACACCGCGCTCGCCGCCACCGCTGCCGTGCCTACCGGTTGGATGCGCGTTTGGTGGCCGCCTCCAGGTCATGCTTGCGGCCGAGGTAGCCCTCCAGTTGGACACTGCTGACACGGGCGGGCAGCGTGGCTGGCTCCTCCGGCTCCTCCCGTGGTGGCCGTGGGGTTGGTGACACCGGCTCCTCGTCACCTGTCCTCGGTGCCAGCTGTTGCAAGGCAGCAGCACGCAAGGTTATGACGCAGTGTCGCCCACCCACTGCCACTGATGGACCCGCGGCAAAGTGTTGTCCCCTCCTGTGGTGGCACTGGGCACACGGGTTGCTGTCACCAGTAGGTCATGGACCTTAGTCTGGTGGCTAAGTACCAGTGACCTCACCAGCTCCAGAATGTGGGAACTGGTGTCTACCGGGAGGACCCCATTGAGTGGCTCAATGCCAATGACCCCACCAGTTCCAATAGGTGGGAAATTGTGACTGCTGGGAGGAGCGCTCAGCATCCCCATCCCAGATGTGACCCCCCATTGAGTGTCTGGGATCCTGCAGTGAGTCCAGCCCTGAGACCCTCCACACAGTGCCAGTAACCCCACCAGATCCAGTGTGGGGGAACTGATGGTTATTGGGAAGACCCCAGTAAGTATTTGGGACATGATCCAGCCCTGGGACTCACTGCAGTGTCAACATGTGCATGTGTGTCTGTGTGTGTCCATATGTCCAGTTCCAGTGTGCAGGAATTGGTGGCTACTGGGTGTCTGCTCCCCAGTGAGCAGCTGGAACATGGTCCAGCCCTAGCACCCCCAGATCTTGGTGCCAGTGACCCCACCAGCTCCAGTATGTGGGAACTGGTGGGTGCTGGGAAGACCCCAGCAATCAGCTGGGACCCTCAGCACAGTGCCAGTGAAGCCACCAGCTCTGGTACACAAAAACTGGTGGCTACTGGGAGGACCCCAGTGAGCAGCTGGGACATGGACCATCCCTGGCACCCCCCAGTCTTGGTGCCAGTGTCTCCTCAGATTTGGAGTGATGAGGTTGAACCAAACTAGATGAGCAGTCCTGGGAGCCACCTCAGTGTTGTCGTCAGCCCAGGGGACATGAAGATAGTGGGAGGTCTGGTTGGGGACCGTGGCATCAGTGCCATCATCTCAAGGCATCAGTGATGCCTGACGAAGGGGACGCCCATCCAGCTGGGTGCCACAGGAGGGGCTTGGCCAGGGCCCCTGTCCCCAAGGAGCCAGGAGATGCCCTTGTCCCCAGTGAGGCAGTGATCTTGTCCCCAGATGTGTAGTCAGGGGTCTTGTCCCCAAGCAGGTGAATGTGATCTTGTTCCCAGGGAGGCAGGAGATGTCCCAGGTAGAGGGGGCTCCTGTCCCCAAGCAGGGAAAAGTGTCTGTGTTCCTGAGCAAGCAAAGACCACCATGTCCTCAAGGAGCCAGAAGATTCCCATGTCCCCAAGAACGCAGAGCAGGACCCTGTCCCCAAGGAGATGCCCATGTCCCCAAGCCAGCAGAAATGTTCTTGTCCCCAGGTAGGTTCTCAAGGATCCTGTCTCCATGCAGGAAAAAGTGATCTGGTCCCCAAGGATCCAGAGGATGGCCGTGTTCCCCAGCAGGCTGGCAGTAAGCAGTTAAGACTTCTGTCCCCAAGCAGTTGAAAGTGGCCACGTCTCCAAGCAGGCAGAGAGGATCTGTTTCTGAGTAGCGAGAAGATGTGCATGTCCCTGTGCTGGCAGAAACAATCTTGCCCCAAGGAGCCAGGAGATGCCCATGTCCCCAAGCAGGCCGAAGAGGCAGAAGGGGCTCCTGTCCCCAAGGAGGCACAGGATGCCCATGTCCCTGAGTAGGCTGGCAGTAAGCAGAGAGGGCTGCTGTCCCCAAGCTGATGAAAGTGGCCATGTCCCCAAGCAGGCAGAGGGGTACACTCTCCCTGAGTAGCCAGAAGATCCCTACGTCCCTTATCAGGCACAAAATGAACTTGTTTCCATGTAGGCGCGCAAGGATCATGTCCCCAGGAAGCAGAAGAGGCAGAAGGGGTTCCTGTCCCCAAGCAGGCAGAGCCACACACAGCCATCGTGTCCCTGCACAGGCAGAGCACATGGGAGGAGCAGAGAGCTGGCAGTGAGCACAGGGGCTGGCACACGGTGACAATGCCCTGTGGGCGACGATGCCTGCCTTGCAGGGTGACAATGCTGCAGGGTGTAACAATGCCCCACAGGGTGCTGATGCCTTGTAGAGTGACAGTGTCCCACAGGGTGATGATGCCCCACAGGGTGACAGTGCCCCATGGGGTGACAATGCTCCATATGGTAACTGTGTCTCTTGGAGTGACGATGCCCCGCAGGGTGACAATGCCCCGCAGGGTGACGATGCCCTGCATAGTGCTGATGTCCTGGACAACAACGATGTCCCTTGGGGTGACACGGTGGCCCCAGGGCAGACACTCCACCTCTGGCTGCTGCACAGATCCCAGACACGCGCATACACCATGGGTGCCACCCCCCATATCACCCCAGGAGTTGGGGCAAAGGGGACCTGCAGTACCCCTCCGCCCTCCTGGCATTTTTGGGGTAATTCAACATTTATTCAACACAAGGCAAGGACAAGGTGAGGGTTGGTAATGTGGGGATCTGTCAACACAATGAGGTCATAGTCATGGGGGGTGTGAGGAGCTGTGGGACATGCAGGGACACCTTTTGGCATGCAGGGACACCTTTTTGGTCGTCAGGGAAGGTAAAAGCTAAACTCAAGAACTGACCGGCTCTGGTCCATCTCTAGTGGGCAGCGAAGTGTCCTGTGTGCTCACATCTTTCTTCTCCTCCTCTTCCTCCTCCTCCTCAGACCTGCACAGGGAGACAGCCAATCAGCATCCCCATCCTAGCCATGACCCCACAGGAATGGGGCTGGCTGCTGATCTCCTGTCCTCCATGAGGGATGAAAGCCCTGTCAGAGTGAGGCTTGACCTTCATCTCTCCTCTTCATCAACATCAATTTATTCCTTGGAAAAGGCAAATTGCTAAAAAGCCCCTTAATGCTAAAAAACATCCTTAACAGTTTGAGAAGAGGGATGTGGAAACAGTGTCCCTGGTCACATGGGATGATGGTGGCATCCCTTACCCGGCCTCCAGCTCCCCATCCAGATCCAGGCAGTAGTCGGGAGCGTCGGAGCGTGTCGTCATGTCCCGCACCAGCCCCTCACGCAGAGACCGCCCACCCAGGAGCTCCAGCTGCCAGGCAAGGAGTGAAGGTGTTAAGGGGTAGGGGGAGACTGTGGCAGGGCAGGCAGAGGCCTCATCCCGAGCCTTTCTCACCGTTGTCAGCTTCCTGAGGGCTGCAATGCGCTCCTCCCAAGTGGCGGAGGACTTCTCAAAAGCCTCATGCCGCTTCAGCAGCTTCTCCACCGCATCCACCGTCTGCCCGTAGTCGCTGCTGGCCAGGTAGGGCTCCTGAGCCATGAGCCACGACTCGGCCACCGAGGCGTCGCGGGAGAACTGGCACACCTCCAGCACTGCGGGAGGGATGGGCAGCGCTCAGCTCCTGGACCACCCCCTCCGCCGCCCAGGCACTGCCGCACTCCTCCCCCGGCACCCCTGGCGCACTCACGCAGCCGCAGCCGCTCCCAGCGCTGCTCCCATGTCTCCATCATGGCTTTCCTCTTGTCCACCAGCTCCACCAGCTTCGCCTTGATCTGTGAGGGGATACTGTTAGGGAGTGGCCCGGATGGCATTACCCCCATTGCCCCCCATCCCTGATTCCCTCACCTCTGGTGAGTCCTGGTGCTTGCGCTGCAGCAGCTTCTTGCCCAGCTCGATGCAGTTGGTAAAATTCTTGCCCCGAGCATCCACCTCAGCCTTAATTCCCTGGTGGTATTTCATCAGCAGCTCCACCGAGGAGACATCCCTGAGGACACAGAGGCACCAGGGTTAGTAGTGCCATCGGTTCCATGTCCCATCCAGGGCGCCTACTGGGTGCATCCATACCTGGGTTTCTCCTGTGTCTCAATCTGCCGGACAGTGCTCTCCATCCAGGAGAGCAGATCCCGTGCCATGCTGAAGAAGCGGTGCTTGTCAGCTGTGTCCGTCAGCCGTGCCCGGCGCCCACTGCACGCTTCCAGCAGCTCTTGCAACGCTCGGGACACCTCCTGCTCCTGCTCCTGGATTCCAGCTGCCTTCTCCCCGGCATAGGCAGTATGCAGGCGCGCCGCCGTTTCCCGAAACTGCTGCACCTGCACGAACCACAGAACAGCTTGGGTTGAAAGGGACCTCAAAGACCATTAAGCCTAGCCTCCCACTAGGGGTAGGGACACCTTCCACAAAGACCACAGAGAATGCTGAGCATCCACATCAGGTTAGAGCCTCACCTGTGCTTCCAGCAGCTGGAGGTCCCTCTCAAAGGCGCTATGCATGCGGTGGAAAGCCTCCACCGTGCCGGCGTCCTTGCCCAGATCCTGGGGGAGTTCCTGGCGCCGGGTGGCAATGAAGGCCAGCAGCTCAGCACCGTCGTAGAAGTATTTATGGAGGTCATGGGAGGCAGCGAGGAGCTGCATGCGGGTGTCGATCAGCTCCAGGAGGTCAGCCCAGCTCTCGTTCAGCCCGTCCTTCCACTCGGCTATGGTGGCTGCCTCGATGTGCCCCGCGTCAATGAGGTCCTCAATGGTCAGGTTCACCCGGTCCACACGTTCCTGCCCCACACTCCCCGTCTCCCGTGCAAACTCACGAAACTTCTCCCGCAGCAGCTGCATGGAGGCAAGAGAAGAGTCAAGTCGGCCCCCCCTCAAGCCACCTGTGGGCACCGCCACATCCACCCTCTCACCCTCACCATGACATGGTCCAGGTCCTGCCCCATCTCCGGGGAGGAAGCAACCACATCGCGCTCGGCAATCCACTGCTCCAGCTCTTCCACCTCCCGCTTCAGCTGGAAGAGGTGGGACATGTTCTCCAGGCGCCGGCGGCGCTCCTCGGCCGCCTCCTTCAGCCCCGCGTAGTGCTTGTCCACCTGGCCCTGCAGCCGGATGATCTGCTCCCTGCGTGGCCCCGGCACACAGACACCCAGTTCTCACCCACGAAAAAATGTCCCCAACCCACCCGTGTTGACATCCGGGGGGGTTGGGTGCGAAGGACCCACTTTGTGCACCCCATATCCCTCTCTGACCACCTCTCTGCCCAACTGGAGCAGCTGACGCTGCCAGAGCTCCAGCCAAACCCCCCACCCATGCAGTGCTGAGAGCATGGGGTCACTCCAAAAGACAGGGGACACATGGAGTGGCACCTACCCCTCGGGGTGGCCAGCAGAGAGCAGCTGCTGTGCCCTCCCTGCCAGCTCCTTGATGGTTTGTCCATAGTCCTCAATGGAGCGCAGCTGCCGGACATGTCTCTTCAGCATCATCAAGCAGCTCTCCTCATCCTATGGCATGGAAAACATTGGTGCCATGAGCATCTGGCATGGTTGTGGGACAAGGACCAGGGTCTAGACTCAGCACCTGCCCTACGGGAATGTCCTGGCTCCGTCTGATGCCACAAGGGGCAATGGTGAGCTCAGTAGGGCATAGCATGGAATGGGATGGATGGTGTGTAATGGCAGGGAATGACACCTAAGAGCAGGATACACCACGGAGTGTCACATGTGGATGATGTTCAACAAACAGAACAGCATGACACCGCCTGCCTGGACATCCCAGCAAGACACGCCCCCATGCAGCACAGAACCCCAAACACGGAGCACCACATGGAATCGCTCCCTTACCTTTGGTTTCTCCTCGGGTCCCATAAAGAGCTCCTGCTCACTGACCCAGGCCTCAGCCTCATCGGCATCCAGATAGTACTGCTGGGCCTCTTCGGCCTCCCGCAGGCGCTGATGCCGGGCGGCTGCCTCCTCCTGCAGCGTCTCCCACAGTGCCCGGAGCTCTTGTGTCTGTGCTGCCAGCTCCGGGCTTGGCTCCTCACCGCTCCCTGCTGCCTCTCCCCGGCTCAGCACCTCACCCAGGCGGGGGGCATGGCCCGCCAGCTCCTTCTGCAGCGTCTGCCAGCAGGAGGGAAGTCACAGTGAGAGACACCCGTGGGATGGATCCTGAGGGACCACCCGGGTTGTTGGCTGTTGCTGCAGTACCCAGGCTCACCTCATTCCTCTTGGTCAGGCGCTGCACGCTTGGGAGGTCGGTGCCATGATCTGTTGACCTTGCCAGGGAAAGCCGCTCCTGCACCCACAGCTGTGGGAAGAAGCACCCACTGAGCCCCCGGCAGCACCCACGCATACTCCCAGTCCCCCGGCCCTCACCACAGCAAGGACATTCACCGTCTCATCCTCCAGATCCCGCCCCAGCTGGTACATGGCCTTGGCAGTCTCCAGCTCCTTCCTCTTCCTCTCCAGTGGCTCCAGCAGCTCAAGGACTCGCTGCCGGAGCATCTGCTCCTGCCTGGTGGTATCAGGCACGTCCTCGGCACCAGGGGTGCCCTGCCACCCCAGTTCCTCCAGCTCCTTCATCCATGTTCTCACTTGCTCTTCCAGTCTCTGGCAGGGGAAATCCACGTGAGTTAGGGATCTGAGCCAAGATGGAGAACCCCAGTCCCATTTGGGAAGAAACTTCATTGCCCTGCACCTCCTGCCCCTTCCCAAAGGACCCAGTGAGGTGCCAGTACCCACCGTCAACCTCTTCAGCAGCAGGTTGGTAGCGGTGAGGTCCTTGACTTTCTCGGCATGGCGCAGCTCCTCCTGTGCCCGCCCCAGCCAGCTCTCCAGCTCCCCGTAGCTTCGGGCGTACAGCGCTGAGCGTTCGGCCTCGAACAGTTGCCGGCCCTTGTCCTCGGCAGCGCTGCGCATCTTGGCCCAGCGCTGGCGCAGCTCCTCCAGCCGCTGCATCACCACCGTGCCATACTGCGGCTTGCGCGTCACCAGCTCCGTCCCCTCCTGCGGCAACAGCAGAGAGGTGGGTGGTCACTGTGGCATGGGGACATCCCACCCGTGCAGCAGGCTGGGAGCGTTCCAGAGTTGTGGAATCGGTAAGGTTGGAAGACACCTCTCAGGCCATTGAGTCCAGCTGTTCCTCCAGAACTGCCAAGGCCACCAGTAGCCCACGTTCCCAAATGCCACGTCCACACAGCTTTTAAATCCCTCTAGGGATAGGGATCCTACCACTGCCATGGGCACTCTGTGCCAGGGCTGCATAACCCTTTCCCTGAAAAAATCTTCCCTGATATCCAAACAAAACCTCCCCTGGTGCAACTTGAGGCTGTCTCCTCTCGTCCTTTCCCTTGTTCCCTGTGAGCAAAGGCTATCTCCCAGCTGGCTGCGCCCTCCTGTCAGGGAGTTGTAGAGAGTAAGGTCTCCCCTGAGCCTCCTTTTCTCCAGGCCGAGCCTCCCAGCTCCCTCAGCAATTCCTCATGCTCCAGACTCTTCCCCAACTCCATTCCCTCTCTCCGATCACGGTGCTGGCACCTACTGCCTCAATCTTCTCCAGCCAGCTCTGGTTGGGCGCCAGCTCAGCCATGAATGCCTGGTGCTTCTGCCACTTGCTGTGGAGACCACGGGCTTCTCCATAGGAGACATCCTGAGCCATCAGCATCTTCTCATCCACCCAGGCATCAAACTGCAGGGAAGGGGTGTCAGTGCTCAGCCAGTGGGGACCCCCCAGGGACACCACCAGCCACACTGCATTCCTACCTCGCGGCAGCTCTGCAGGAAGGTCTGTAGGTCGTGGTTGTCCTGCATCAAACCCGCTGCCTCCTCCACCTTGTCCATGACAGCTCCATGCCTGGCAGGGAACCATGGATGTGCACCATCAGCCCCGCTGCCCACACACTTCCCACTAACCCGCTGGCCCTGTGCCGGACTCACCGCTCCTGGAGAGTTCGGCATTTATCAGAGATCTTCTCGGCAAAGATGTTCTCCTCAGCCACCAGCTTGGTGCCACCAGCCACCACTTCCGGGACCTTCTTGGCATTGCTCTCCACACCAGCACGGAAGTTCTGGAAGCAGTGCAGGGCAGCAGCAGACCCCTCCAGCGTGGAGGGCAGTTCCAGGTGGGACAGCGTGTACTCCTGAGGGGCACAGCAAGGGATCAATGCATAATCACCTGTTTTTGAGGTGCCTGTGAGCCAAGAGACACAAAGGATATCACTTGAGCACCCACCTGCTTGGTGAGGAGGATCTCTGCCTGCTTGGTGTCTCGAAGGAACTCCTGGAAGTTGCGGCACTGGGTGAGGAAGTGCTTCCGAGCCTCTGACATCTTACCCAGGGCAGCCCAGCCATCCTTCACGCCACCCAGGCGCTGCCGCAGCCCTTCGTATTCGGGGTCCGTCTGTCCCCCCAGCACCCGCTGCCCCGCCTCCACCAAGGCGGCGAAGGCTCCAGCATGCTCCTCGGCATCGCGCCGGGCCGCTTCGTGCCGCTGCAGCATCTCCTCTGCCTCCCCCAGCGACGCCGGCACCTCATCGACGGCTGCTACGGCTTTCTGAGCACTGAAGAGCCAGGCCTGGAAGTCATCCAGGTCCTGCAGGAAACTTCGGAGCTGCCCGGCTTCTCCCAGGGATGCTGCGCGCTCTGCCAGGGCCGCCTGCAGCTCGTCCCAGGCGGAGGTGGCCATCGCCAGCTTCTGGGCCACCTCCGTGGCTGCCTCGGGCCGCTCCTCGGCCAGGCACTCGGCTTGGGAACGCAGGGCGGCCAGGCGGTCCTGGGCCACTGCCAGCTCCCGCTCGATGCCATAGAGCTTGCGCTGGGTGGCCAGGACGCCGGCCAGGCCGTGGCCCAGCTCAGCCGTGGCCTCCACCACCCGGGCTTTGCTCCGCAGCCATTTCTGGGTCTCCTCGGACTCCAGGTTGTAGTTGAGGAGGCGTAGTGCCGAGCCCACCGCCCGCCGGCGCTTCGACACCACCTCCCGGAACCGGCCCCACCTGCGGGACAGAGGCGGGCGATGGCGGGGAATACACGGTCACCGCGTCACCCGCCCGCCCCGGCACCACCCGCCACCGTACCTCTCGTTGAGCTGCTGCCGGCACTGACGGACCTGCGGGCTCCGGGGGTGCCCGCTAGCCAGGAGCCCGTCGGCTGCCTGGTTGACTGCGGCGATTTGGGAAGCCACGGTGGCCATGTCTTGCTCCAGCCCGTCCAATCTGCGGGAACGTCCAGGCCTTAGAACGAGTGGCAACTCAGGACAGGGCACGGCAGCACCGCCACGGCAGGGGCTCCTTCCTACCTGCGCTGCGTCACGTCCAGGTCCTCCAGCACCTGCGGCACCTCCAGCTCTCCCAGCCAGGTCTCCTTGGAGCCCATCCAGAGATGGCAGGCGTCGCTCTCCCCGAAAACAGTGTAGAGGTCCAGGGCATCCTGCAGCTGGCGGCCGCGGCGCTCAGCCAGCGCGGCCGCCTCGGCGTGCAGCTCCCGCAGGGCCGCCAGCCGGCTCTGCGCCTCGGGCNCCAGCTCCTCCAGCTGCGCCCACAGCGCCCGCACGGCCTCCCCCCGCTCCCGCAGCTGCTCGACCGCCCGGCCCGCAGCCGCCAGCCCCTCGCCCACCGCCAGCGCCTGCTCCAGCCGCCCGCCCCGGCTCCGCAGCTCGGCCTCGAAGGCAGCGTGCCGGCGCTGGAGCAGCAGCACGCCTGGCAGGTCCTTTCCGAAGTCCAGGGAGGAGTAGAGCTGCTCCTGCTCCTTGATCCAGCTCTCTGCCTCGTCCAGCTCCCACAGGCAGGTCCAGAGGGAACGGGATTGCTCCAGCAAGGCTCTCCTCCGGGCAGCCAGTACCTGCAGCTCTCGCCGGCACATCTCCAGGTGGCTCACACGGTCCCGGATGACTTTGGGGTCGCAGGGACGATAGCCTGGGCAGCAAGCGGGGTGGATGCTCGTCACTACAGTGTCCTTCTTTCCTGGCCATGCCAGGGGTGCAGGGGTGTCCTGGCACACCTACCCTCAGTGTCGGCAAAGCGGAGGGTGGCAGCGCTGATGGCCCGGGTCTTCTCTGCCTGTACAGACATGTCGGCCTCCAGCAGACGGTGGGTCTGCAGCAGTTCCTCCGCTTCCAGAAGGTGCTTCCCAGATTCGGGAGATGCCAGCTTCACCTGAAGGAGACCCTCAGCCATCACCCAGTGACCCGGTTTTGACACACAAAACTCAGCACCAGCACCCCAACATCTCATCTCCCTCCTCAGTGAACTCCCACCAACACCTGGTAGGACAGAGACACCACACCCATGGTGACACCCAATGCCCACAGCTCACCTTGACCTCATCCATCCAGTCGATGCAATGGAGCATCTCCTGGAAGAGGTGCTGCAGGGTGAGGTTCATCTCCAGGCGCTGGCGCCGGGCAGCCAGCAGCTCCAGGAGCTGCTCCCAGAGCCGCAGGATGTTGTCCTTCCGCCCGTTGATGCGCTGGATGTCATGGTAGCCCTCCAGCTCTAGCTCCTTGGCCACTGCCTCAATGGCCTGCACCCTCTCCCTGTAGGCAGCCGTGTCTGTCTCAATGGCCTCATGCTTCTTCTTGGCTGCCTCCACTGCCGCCAGGTCCTGCCCGAAGTTGTCCTGCCCCGGCACAGAGCCCATGGTGAGGGTCTGGTGAGCTCCCCAGGGTGGGGGTTCCCAGGGTGAGCGGTCCTCCTCCTCACCTGGGCCACCAGGCGTTGGTTCTCGCTCAGCCAGGCCTCCCGCATCGCTGCTTTGCGGTCGAAGCGCCGTGCCAGCTGCTCCAGCTTCTCCTGACGGATCAGCTCGTTGCGCAGCGCCAGCTCCCGCTCATGCTCCGCTTTCTCCAGCTGCTCCCAGGCCTGGGGGAAGGCGGCACTGGAGAGGTATCACCCGTATCCCCACATCTCTCTCCCCCCCCATGTCTTGTTCTGCTGGTGAACCCCAGCATGACCCCCAGGTGGAGGAACACAACATGCCATGGGATGGATCAGTCCTGTCCCGGTCTGGATTCAGCATGTCCTGGGATGGACCTGAACTGCCTCAGGAGATGGACTCAACCTGCTCCAGGACCCATCCCAACCTGCCCAAGGACTTCAACTGCTCAGGGATGGACCCAATCTGCCTCAGGAGAGGAGTTCAGTTTCCCCCAGGAGATGGATCTGACTTGACCACAGGAGACAGCCCCCAACTACCACAGCAGATGGAGCCCATACCCGGTTGATGTCAGAGACCAGGCGCCCCTCGTGTGGCGTGTAGACGCGCTGGTTGTTGGCCCTCATCCGCGACTGGATGGTGAAGAGCAGCACCTCCAGGTTGCCCTTCTCCTGAAACCTGCCCCAGAGAGAGCTCAACATTGGGCACCCTTGGGTGCCCCACACCAGCGGGTGGGCATGGGGAGCAGGGGTCTCTTACTTGGGGGGCTTCTCCACGGTGCGGTAGGTGCTGAAGGCTTGCAACTGGTGCTGCACCCCAGCCAGTGAGTTGGCGAAGCTGCGGCTGTTGAGGGAGGCGATGGTCTGCTCAATCCAGGTGAGCAGGTCGGACGCCAGCCCCCCATAGCCCTCGATCATCCGCTCTGTCTCCTTGGCATGCTCGATGACCTGCAGCGGGACCAGGGGTGAGCGTGAGGGGCCAGCACCTCAAGAGGACACCCCTGACCGCCTCAGCACCATTCCCTACCTTGCCCAGGCGCCTTCCCTCCACCTCCAGCACCTTCATCTTGGAAAAGTAGTGGTAGAAGGCCACTACATAGGTGATGATGGACTTTTCATCAGGGTTCTCCGTGAACACATCTGCCCGGTGCGAGTGAGAGGCGTCAGTCCTTACCCAACATCAATCCACCTCACAGGCCACCTCATGAAGACCCTCCTGTGCCCACCCAGGCCCTCCTTCTGTGTATTGGGAACCTCTCTGTGCTCCATGGAGCCTAGGAATGTCCCAGGGGAAACTGAGGCATGAGGACTGTCAGCAACTGCCTCACCTTCAGGGTCGAGGAGAGGAGTGATGCCCAGGTGCCGCTCTGCCACACTGAATGCATGCTCCAGGTTATGCCGGGCATTGGATTTGGTAAGGTTTTGGAAGTCAACCAGTTCAGGCCTGGGGACAGAGGGCACAAGACAGTGATGACACACCTGTGGGACATCTCTTCATGCCACTGCCACCCCAGTGCCTGCTGCTGTGCTGCCTACCTGTGCCTGTGGATGAGGGCATTGAAGGCCAGCCCGTCCTTCCAGCTTGAGGTGAAGTTGGTGACGTTCACATGGGGGTACCTGCGATGGGGAGAGGGTGTCACTGTCACCCTTCAGACACTCCCAGGCCCTGATGCAGTTGCATGGGGATCCCACCACCTACCCTGCTGTCTTCATCTGGCACCAGAGCAGAAGTGCATCCCTGGCAGAGCGTGTCTCCCGGCCCTCCTGCGTCTCCACGATGATATCCTGGATCTGGGGGCAAAACGACATTCTGGGGTTGGAACAGAAGTTCCATGGAGGATGGCTCCCACTTGGGAATGAGGTGTGGAGCAGAGGGATGCCCCAAACCACCTGTCCTCACCTGGAAGCGGAGGATGATGGTCCATATGAGGCCGAGGACGAGGCGGTGGTTGCCGTCCACTATATCGTGGGAGCCCATGTTCTCCAGGTGCACCCGCTGCTCCTTCAGGAACTGCAGTGCCTTGTCCACATTCTCCAGGCAGTGGATCCGCATCCGGCCCTTGGTGGGCTTGGGCTGGGGCATAACAGTGCTCAGCACCCTCCCTTCCCCACTAGGTACCCCAAGCCCTGCCCAGGGACATCTCCATGCCCATGCTGCCACCCCAAACCTTGGCCAATGCCAAGAGAGATGGAAGGCCACAGGTTCCAGGGTCTCCAGATGGATGGGGTTCCTACCAGAAGCTCTCCTGACAGCACTTCCAGCAGCTTGATGAGCACCCGCCCATCCCGGAGGTCCATGTAGAGGTCTGAGATGCGGCAGGTGACACGAGCCAGGTGCGAGTTCACCCACTTGGTGAAGGTTTTCTTCTGCACGGCCTCCCGCTCATCTGCAGGGACAGCAGGCACAGGGTCACTGACAGCAGGGACAGCCCACGTGGGACTGAGGGGACCTGCCACCCACCTGCCAGGGCTTTGATGCGGGAGCGCTCGAAGAGCCGTGCGGAGCTGTTGTCGTTGTCCAGCTCATCGTCAGACGCGTCCCAGCGGACGTTGATGCGGCTGTACTGCTGCTGCAGCTCCAGCTGCTCGTAGTCATTGGCCGAGGTCATGGTCCCAGTGTGCCCCGGCCTGGTGGCCGTCGGCTACCGGTGAGAGGCCCCTGGGGGACAGCGGGACTGTGAGCATCAGTGTGGCCACGGCGGCCCGCCGGCCCTGCGGCACGTGGGGATTTGCAGCTCAGAGCCTCGGGATAAGCTGCTCAGAGGGATTTAGCCTCACCCCACCCAGGTGTTGGGGGGGCACCTGGCAGCTGCCCGCTCCAGGACCCCCATGCTGAGCTGTGCCAAGCTGTGCTGATGGCTATTTATGGTGCTGTGTCCCCACCCAGGTCCCTCTGCCCAGCTGAAACCCTAGCCCAGGTCCCCAGAGTTGTCCCCCCAATCCTTGGATGCCCCCAGGGAAGGAACTGCAGCTCACCCCCACCCCGGCCCCTGCGCCACACAGGGGCTTCACCAGCACTGGTGGCAGAAAGTG
>WAAG01012756.1:15462-30701 GCA_013390105.1 Tichodroma muraria | reverse complement strand
CTGGGGGGTCTTGAGGGCTGTGAGGGACTGCTGGGGCGTGGGGCCTCTCGGGGGCTGGAACGTGATGGGGAGGGCTCAGAGGTCAAAGGAAGCGGAGGCCTAAGGGAGGATTAGTTTGAGTAGGGAAAATTTGGGGCCCCAATATTTGGGGGGTCCCTGAGGGTGGGAATGGTAAATGCTCTGGGAGGGCGTCTCAAATTTTAGAGGGAGTATCAGGGAGCCTCTGATGGGCATTAAGGGGGTGTGAGTTGCTGTGGGGGGAATTTTGGGGACTTGATGCTTTGGGGGCTGGGATGTCTATGCCCTGGGAGTGAGGGCAGGCACGAAGGACTGAGGCTTCTCCCGAGAGATTGGGAGTGGGGGGATACCCTAGGGACAGTGTCCATGTCCTATCACCCCACTGTCCCCTGCCCCACAGACCTGTGCAAGAACTGCCACCACCTGATCGCACGCCACGAGTACACCTTCAGTGTGGTGGATGACTACCAGGTTTGTCTCTTGTTCCCCAAAAGCGCTGACTGCCTCTGGAATTCCAGACCCACTTTTCCATGGGCTGATTCCCACCTTCCCTGGGACAGAGACTCAAAGACAGAGCCACATCCCTGTGTTCAGGGCTACCTGGAGTCCCCCCAGCACTAGTCCGTGCCTTATGGGGAAAGCCCAGCTCACCTGGCATGGGAATGTGAGTGATGGGAGGGGGTTGTTACCCCCATTCCTGGCACATCTCCTATGCAGCAAACAGCTGGAAAAAGGGCTCAGGGGAGCTGGTGGGGCTGGAAACAAGATCCCCTGGCTCTGATTGCAATCGGGGATTGGGTACCGGATCTGGCTCAAGTTTCCCTGTGGGGGAGCAGGGCTGTGGCAGCCCCCCTTTTTCCAGCCCCCCCCTTTTCCTTCCCTCAGGAATATACCATGCTGTGTCTGCTCTGCGGCCGTGCTGAGGATTCTGTCAGCATCCTGCCTGATGACCCTCGCCAGATGACCCCACTGTTCTGATCCCCAGCACTGTAATTTCTGGGGACCACACAGTCCCTGACGTGATTTGCTCCTCCAAGTTTCCAGGCTGGATGCAGCAAACACCCAACACTGGATGCTGCTATGTTTCTGGAGCCTTTTGGCTCCAACCCTGACTGCAAAGATGGGATGCAGTGCCACGCCCAAGCCCCCCGTGTGCCAAAGACATAATGGGATCCCCAAAACAGGATCCAAAGGGATTCCCACCCCATCCTGCCTTAGGAACCCTCGTATGTGGGGTAATAAATGTGACGTGTGACAGCTCGGTGGCACAGGCAGGAGTATTTCAGGGGTGGGCTTCACCCCCTGGAGTTGATGATGGGTGTTGGGGGCTAATGCAGGGGAGTTTTTCTGTCCCAGGAGCCTGTGTGATTCCTCCTTGGCCCTTCTGAGCACTCTCAGACAGTGCAGAGCCCACTGCGCTCTCCCAGTGCTCTCCTAAACCCTGCAGAGAAAGGACTTGGACCATTTTCCCTTACCAGGGAGTTGTTTTGGGGTCACTTCCCCCTGACCTGGCGTTTGTAACTTGGCCCTGCCCTTCGGGGAATTCCATATCCCTGAGGCGGGAAGGAACTGGGTGTGGGAAATCACTGCCCTGGGGTGGGTGAAGTGCTGCTCTTGGCACCTGGCCCCAGCAACACTCATGGGAAACTGGGTGCAGCCGGCCTGGCACCCACCTATTCCTGAGCCTCCATTTCCTGGATCTGGCACCTCAGGGCTGTGTCCTCCTTCCTGCTCCCCCTGACAGCCCCCAAAAACCACATGGGTATGGGTATGTTCCCGGAAACCTCATGGATCCATTTACACTCCCAAAAAACATGTGGATCCAGGCACACTCCCTCTGGCTTATTTATTGCCACCAGCCCACACCGCCCCGGCAGCTCCAACCCTCTGTCCCCATCAAGCCCTCTCCCCGTGGAGGTTTCGGAGGGGGCTGTCACTCTGCAGAGAGCTGGGGCCATCCCGGGGTGATGCCAGAGCCAGGATCACACCAGAGCCAGGATCGTGCTGGAGCTAGGATTACTTGGCCAGCTTGAGGAGACGCTGGATGTCGGGCTCCAGCTGGGCTGTGGGCACACGGGGACTGTAGCGCCGGAATGGTTCCCCCTCGGGCCCCACCAGGAACTTCTCAAAATTCCAGGAGATATCAGAGCGCTGCACAGGGCTCCAGGTGACAAAGCGGGGCTCGGCCATCAGGTGTGCGGGCTCATCGGCCGGTGCGGGCAGGTGAGCCTTGAGGTAGGCGAACACAGGATGGGTGTCACTCCCGTTCACCTGGCACTTCTGGAACAGGGTGAAGTTGGGCTCGAAGCCGCCCCCAGGCCGCACGTGCTTCAGGGTGTTGAGGATCTCCTCATTGGTGCCATTCTCCTGTGGCAGGGAAGGAGAAATCCAGAGCCCTGTGTTTCCCAGCTCCTCACCCTCTGCCTCGTAGCCCATAGGACTTACCTGGTATCCAAACTGGTTACAGGGGAAGCCCAGCACGACCAGCCGCCGGGGGTAGCGGGCTTGGAGCTGGTTGAGCTGGGTGTAATCCCGCACCGTGGTGCCTCAGAGCGAAGCCACGTTCTCGATCAGGACCACGCGGCCCCGGAAAACACCAAAATCCACCTTTTCCCCCTGCAAGGAGGTGGCGCTCAGGTCATAGAAGGACTTTGCGATGGGGACGGTCATGGCTGCAGGTGCGCGGCTGCTCGTGCCCCGTGCTCTGCGCCACCTCTTAAGGGCTTCCCGGTGCTCACGTCATGGTCCAAAGGTCTTCAGGCCCCGCTGCGGCTCAGGAGAAACTGGAGCCGCCCGTCCCACCCATGGAAGGAGGAAGGTGGCACGGGGCCAAGGCGATGCTCTACCTGCCTCAATAATTCATGGCATGGTGTGGTGCAGCTGCTCATCCTAGTGCCTGTGGGATGTGGGATGCTCCCAGCCTGGCACAGCATGTTTCCGAGGAGAGTTGGGAAATAACGTGAGTGAGGGAATAACGGGAATCTGGGAGATGGGGCTCTGTGGGGCAGAGGAGGAGGGGACAAGTGCCCCAGTACTCCTTGCCTGGTGCTGCCATGGCATCACCTCTGGGGCCTCCTGTGCTGCCCTTCCCAGTGCTCACCAGTCCCGGGGCCCGCTGGTCCCAGTACCAGCTCCACCCTTGGGCCTATCTGCTGTGGTGCCCACCGTTGTCCTGTGGTGCCCTTCCCAGGGCCTGTCAGCATCCTGGTGTCCAACCAGATCCCAGTAGGTTCCACTATCTTAGTGGCCACCATCATCCCAGTAACCATCCATCCCAGCCTGCTACCATCCTGCTGCTGGCTCATCCCAGTGCTGCCACCAAGTTTTCTGGCCCTGTTCCCACAGCTGGGGCTGAGCTGGTAGCATTGTGGTGACCATGGCACCCCAAGGGCACTGTGCCCCAAGTCCCTATGCCCAGCCTGGAAAGGGTACACCATGCCAGCAGTCCCAGATCACCCTCAATTATTGATCACCGCTCAGGTGTCTATGCCCAGGCTGTGCCTGCTGCCATGGCATCATGCCTACAGCCCCCCTGGAGCACACAGACCACCAGCTCCTCCAGTATCACCTTTATTCTGCAAACTACTGTGTAAAACTGGGGGTCCCATGGGCACAGGGTGGCATGGGGTGGGCACACAGCACCTGGACAGCCCCCACCCTACCCACAAACCAATAGGGGCACAGGTGCCAGGATGGGGGGCCCCCCTTGCCCCTCTTCCCATCCCCCCTGTCCCTGGGGGTGTCCCGTGTTGTTCTCCCTTCATGGGAGCTGCCCCAATCCTGCCCCTACCATGGCCCCCAACACAGCCTGGGAAGAAGGGGTCAGAGGGGTCCCAGCCTTCAACACCAGCAGGTTTTGGGGGTGTCCTCGCTCCCCAGGGGCTGCTGCTCATCCTCCTCCAGCCGGGCCAGGGTGGGGGCACGGGGTGGCCCCCGCAGCTCATCCAGCTCCTTGCAGTGCGCCTGCAGCACCAGCTCTGTCAACCGCGTGAAGGACTGTGGGAGAGGGGTGGGGTGAACCTCAGACACCCCTCCAGTACCCCCTGACCTCTCCAGGCCCCCCAGGCCAACCCCAGCCTGTTCAGAACCACTCCTTCCCACCCCAGTCCCCTCATACCTCCTTGATGTTGAGGTTGCTGCAGGCACTGGTCTCGTAGAAATCCATCCCGTATTCCCTGGCCAGCTGTGGCACCAGGGGTTTGGTAGGGAGAAGGGGTAGCATGATTTGGGGGGAGGGGGGATTCAATACCCCTGGCCCCTCTCTCTGTCTGGAACGTGCACAGCCGGGCACAGACAGATGGGAAAGCTGGGGCGAGGCTGGCATAGGAGCACATGTGGGGTTGGGTGTTGGGTGCAGGGTGCCCTGAGACGGGTGCTGGCTGCTTTGGGGTCCAGAGGTCACTGGGAGGGATACTAGGGGGATACTAGGTGCTTTAGGGGTGCAGAGGAGCACGATGTAGATGTGGGGACGGTTTGGGGGTTGTTGGACACCCTAGGGTAGCACTGGGCGGTAAAGGGGTTTCCTGGATGCTCTGGAGCTGCGGGGGGGGTCAGTGGTCCCTGGGTTCAGACTTCAGGAGCATGGGGGATCACTAGATAGAGGTAGGGATGTTCGGGAGTCCCTGGATATGGGTAGGGCTGCAGGAAGGCTATTGGGGTCCATGTGGAATGCAGGGGGGGGCTTGTGGAGGGTCTGGCCATGCTGGGATTGCAGGGAGGTGCACTGGGTGCTTTGGGAGTCAAGAGGTCCCAAGGGGAACACTGAGGGGGTCACTGTGCACTTCAGAGGTGCAAGGAGACCCAGCTGGGGGTGCAGGGAGAGGTTAGGGGTCTCTGAACATTTTGCAGGTGGGGAAGAGGGAGCCTTGGGGGTGCACAGCCACTGCAGGGGTGGAGTGGAAGAGAGTTCCCAGACACGGGGCGAGCTGTTTTTGGGGTGCCTCGGTGCACCAGGAAGGGTGAGGGGTCCCTGGTCCTGCTGGGAGGGGCTGGGGATGCTTGGAGGTCTCAGATAGCGGTAGGACTGCAGGAGGGCTGTCAGGGTCCTGAGTGCAGAGGGAGCTCAGGGAGAGGCTGGCCATGCTGGGGATGCAGGAGGGGTCCTGTCCCCTGGGAGGGGCACACAGCAGCCCCTGCTCACCTGCAGCCCTTGCTCTTTGGGCACTTGCCTCTTGTGCTCCTCGTCTGCCTTGTTCCCGATGAGGATTTTCTGGACGCCATCAGGTGCGTACTGGGCGGGGGAACACTGTAAGCACCCCCCCACATACACACATGCTTGCTGGGGAACGTTCAGACCTCCCCTCATGAACCCCCACCTCATCTACGTCGCTGGCCCACTTCACAATGTGCTGGTAGGAGCGCTCACTGCTGATGTCGTACACCAGGAAAATGCCCTGCAGGGGGTGGGGGTTGGCCGTTGACGCCCCAAAACTGTGCGTCAGTTTCCCCTCTCCTGTGCACCAGGACAGGGAGCCCCTGTACCTGTGCCCGCCGGTAGTACTGCTTGGTGATGGTCTGGTACCGCTCCTGGCCGGCTGTGTCCCTGCCAAGGAACAGTGGGTCAGTGCCACCACCCATGGCATGAGTTTGGCAGGGCTCAGCCCCTACCTTGGGTGAGGAGAAAGGGACTCAGACCCCCCAAAATTTCTTCCTTTTTCTCCCTGGGATCCAGTGCTGCCACTCACCAGATCTGTATCCGCACCTTGATCCCATCCACCTCGATTGTCTTCATCTTGAAGTCAACACCTGGAATTGGAATGGGTTGTGGGGTGTCCTGATGTTCCCCTCTGCAGGAGCTGCTGTCACTGGGGGCCCTCTGGTCCCCTCACCTCTCCTGACCCACCCCACACCCCATCATGGCCTGGTGCTAGTCCCCACACCCCGTGGCTGGCCTGGCAGGAAGCCCTGGTGCCAGGTGATGATCATGGTGCTCCCAGTTCCCTGGTGCTGCAGCTGTTCAGTTCTCCCAGTTCCCCAGAGCTACGGCTTCTCGGTGCTGGGGCTGCCCAATGCTCCCAGTTCCTGGCTGCACGCTGCTCCCGGTTCCCCTGTGCCAGAGGTGCCTGGTCCTCACGGTTCTCCCGTGCCCAGGATTTCCTGTCTCCCTGATGCTCCCGGTTCCTTGGAGCTGCGGCTTTCCGGAGCCCCCGGTGTCCCAGTTTCCCTATGCTGCAGCTTCTCTGTGGTCCTGGCTTACGGATGCCCACGGCTTTACCATTTCCCGATGCCCACGGCTATTCGGTTCCCCGGTGCTGCGACTCCCGATGCTCCTGCTTACCCGGTGCCCACAGTTTTCCCTCTCCCCGATGCCCACGGTTTTCCCGCTCTCTGGTTACCTGTTTCCCCATGTTCCTAGTGTTGCAGCTCTCCAGTGCCCACAGTTAACCCTTTCAGAGTGCGCCCGGTTTTCCCGTGCCCACCACTCCCCGGTTCCCACGACTCCCGGGTGCCCTGGTTTCCCCGATCCTGTGGCTTCCCAGTTCCTCGGCAGTCCCGGTTCCCCGATGCCTCCGGTTTTCCCGTTCCTTGGGTTCCCGTTTCTCGGTTGCTGCGTCTCCCTTGTCCTCTCTATTCTCGGGTTCCCTCGGTTTTCCCGCTCCCCGGTTGCCCATTTTCCCGTTTCCCCAATGCTGCGGCTTCCCAGTACTCACGGTTTCCTGGTGCCCACGGCTCCCCAGTTCCCCGGTTTCCCTTTTCCCCGATACTGCGGCTCCCAGTACTCCCGGTTACCCGGTGCCGCGCCTCCCCATCGCTCCCGATTCCTTGATGCTCCCGGTTTCACGTTTCCCCGGTGCCGCAGCTCCCCGTTTCCCCGGTGTTCCTGGTTCTCTGGCTTCCCGTTTCCACGGTGCTGCAGCTCCCAGTCTTCCCGGCTGCCCGCTTGCCCGGTTCCCCGATGCTCCTGTTTCCCCGGTGCTGCGCCTCCCCACTGCTCCCGCTTCCCTGATGCTCCTGGTTCCCCGTTTCCCCGCTCCCGCCCCCGCGGCCGCCGTGCCGTGCCGGTGCCGGTACCGATGGTGGAGATGTGGGCGGGGTGGAACTGGTTGTCGGTGAACCGGCAGAGCAGGCAGGTCTTGCCCACGCCCGAGTCCCCGAGCAGCAGCAACCGGAACAGCACGTCGTACTGCTNATGAGGGGGGCGACACCGGGGATGGACCGAGGGATGCTGTGGGCAGCGGGAGGGGGACACGGGGGATACACCAGGGATACACCGAGAGATGCTGTGGGGAGTTGGGCGGCGACAGGAGGGATGGATTGAGAGGAGAGCTGGGGAGAACAGGGGGACAGAGCCAGGAATGCACCGTAGGATATGTTGGGGATACTCTGGAAAACGGGAGGTGGGAGGCAGGGGATGTACCAGGAGGACCAGTGGGGACTCCGGGGGCTCTGGGAGCACCAGAGATGCTCTGGGGCCATTGAGAAGGGGACAGAGGGGCACGTCAGTGGACAACTGGGGTGACACAGAGCTGCACCAGAGGAACTAGTGACACTTAGGAAGGATGGGATGGCACCTAGTGGGACCTGGACAAGAGTGGGTTGTCCAGGTTGTCCTATCCTGTCCATGGGAACCTCATGGGGGTCACCAAGGCCAAGGGCAGGGTTGGCACATGGATCAGGACAACTCCCGAGATAAGTGCAGGATGGGGGTAATAGGATGGAGAACAGCCCAGATGAGAGGAATCCGGGGGAATGAGAGGCTGGATATGACCTGGCAATGTGTGCTGGCAGCCCTGGAAAGCCCCCCATGTCCTGGGCTGTGTCACTGGCAGCATGGGCAACAGGTGAGGGGGGATCATCCTCCTCTGCCCTGCGCAGGTGAAACCCCACATGGATCACTGTGTCCTGCCCCATGGTCCTTGTCATGGGAAGGACAGGGAGCTGCTGGAACAAGTCCAGAGGAGGCCACAGAAATGCTCGAAATGCTACGAACAGGCTGGGAGAGCTGGGGTTGTTCAGCTTGGAGAAGAGAAGGCTCCAGGGAGAATTAGAGGCCTTTCCAGTGCCTGCAGGGGCTCCAAGAGAGATGGAGGGGGATTTGGGATGAGGGCATGGAATGGCAGGATAAGGGAGAATGTCTCCAAAGTGGAAAAGGGGAGATGTAGATTGGATATTGTGAAAAAATTCTTTACTGTGAAGCTGATGAGGCACTGCAGTGGATTTCCCAGAGAACCTGCGTCTGCCCCATCCCTGGAAGTGTCCAAGGCCAGGCTGGACAGGGCTTGGAGCAACCTGGTCTAGTGGAAGGTGTCCCTGCCCACGTCAGGGGATGGAACTGGATGGGCTTTAAGGTTCTTATCAACCCAACCCGGGGATACTATGATGATGCAATCAGTGACATCACATCACGATGACGCAAGGGCCCCACGGTGGCTCCTTCGCGCACGCGCGCCGGGGCCGGGCATGACCAAGAAAGAAGGGGCGTGGTCAGATGGGAAGGGGCGTGGCCATGTGTGGTGGGCGCGGCCAGGAGCGCGGCCGCGCGTCCTCTCCCGGCCGCCGTCGCCCGCTGCCCCCGCNCGGCTGCGGGACGATGGGTTGCGGACCTGCACCTCCGCCGAGCAGGTGCCGGGGGCTGCAGTGTGGGGCGTGGGGTGCCGGGGCGGTGTGCTGTGGGGTCCCAGGCTGCCGTGGAGCTGGGCTTTGTGGTGCCATGGAAATGGGGTGTGGGGTGCCAGGATGCCATGGGGCTGGGCTTTGGGCTGCTCTGGGACGGGGCTCAAGGGTGTCATGGTACTGGGTGATCTCTATCCCAGTGTCCCCATGCAACTACTGTCCCCACACCCCGTCAAAACAGCCCAGCTGTGACAAGTGTTTTGTGGGGCCCGGCGGTGTTGCAGCACGGCAGCCACGGCAGCTTCCGCGGGACACATCCCCCGGAACCAGTCGGGGGAGGGTGAGGGGTCCTGGGGCAGCCAGACTCTCCCCTCTATCCTGACCCAGTCTCTGGCAGCTCCCTTGGGTGCCGGGACGGGGTAAAAAGTGACGCCGGGTTTCTCAATCCATGGGGTTCTTGCTCAATTCTGCCCTGGCAGGACACTGCCGCGAGTGCAGGTCCCCGTGCGGGCCCTCCTCACCCCTGAGGCTGATCCCGGGGTATTTCCTTGAGGATTATTGTGGCTTAGAGTGTCCAAGTCCCCGGTTATCCCAGCGTGAGCAGGAGGAGGGTGTTTTCCATGACAGTCTTGCGATGAACAAAACTCAAGCTGGATTTGTAAAGCAGCACGGGATGGTGCTGGATTCTGGCATAATTTGGGGCACAAAGCTCCTGGGAATTCCTGCTTTGGTTTTACTGGGTGAGATGGGGCTGTGAATCAGATAAACCCCTGGGACGGGGTAGAAGCTATGGGGTTCTGTGGGGATCACCTTTGGGATGTGTGGAGCCTCTTCCCAGAGCTCACCATAGTCTTTATTCACATTTTTCCTGACAAGTCCAAGGTGGAGGACATCGTGCAGGAGGTCTATGATGCCTACAAGACAAACCATCACTCCTCACAGTGAGTCTCAAAATTCCTAATTAACGTAAATAACTCCCATCCCAGAAAAACCATTGACCCTAGTGGGTGCTGCGGTAGGATTCTGCCCCTCCTGCCACTGTCCCCCTGCTTTTTCAGGCCACCTTGCCTGCTCAGCCTATCCTCTCTGTATTCCAGGTATGTCCTGCAGCGGGAGAAGCACTTCCATTACCTGAAGAGAGGCCTCCGGCAGCTCACTGAAGCCTATGAGGTACTGGGAATGACGGATATGCCACCTGAAACCACTGGCTGGGGCGAACTCCTCTCCCTGGGGCTTTCACCAGGGTTATTTGTTGCTGGGGTTTGCCAGCCCCAGAGGGGGCACAGCATTCCCTGTGTGCCCATGGTCATCCCAGTGATGCTCTGGGTGTTCTCCTGGCTGTTTCCTCATTCCTGCCTGCTCCTGCCATGTCCAGTGCTATTCCCTGACTGTCCCCTCTGATCCTGCAGTGTCTGGATGCCAGCCGCCCCTGGCTCTGCTACTGGATCCTGCACAGCCTGGAGCTGCTGGATGAGCCTATTCCCGAGTCAGTGGCCTCTGAGTAAGTGGGGAGAGCTGGGGAGACCCCACCGTGGCCACTCTCGCTGCTGGCCACCCGCGTGACTCCGGAGGTGCCACCTCCCGCTGTCCCCGGAGCAAAGGAGCGCTTTGTCTCCCTGCCACCGTCAATGCCGCCCATTCTTCCAGCGGCTTCCTCGTGACGACGGAGATGGGAGGGTGACACCCCCCGCTTCGACCTCGGGGGGATTCACGAGGCTGGGAGGGGATGTATCATCCCAGCGGAGTGACACAGGTGACACTGAGTCCCTTCCCCACCTTCCTGCAGTGTCTGCCAATTCCTGAGGCGTTGCCAGAGCCCCCAGGGTGGATTTGGGGGGGGTCCCGGCCAACACCCCCACCTCGCCCCCACCTACGCCGCTGTCAATGCGCTCTGCATCATCGGCACCGAGGAGGCCTTTGGCGTCATTGACAGGTCCGAGGGGCAAGGAGAAGCTGGGTGGGAGGTGGGGTGCATGTCCCCCCTCTCACAGCCACTGGCTCCTGCAGGAAGAAGCTCTTGGAATACCTGCACTCCCTGAAGCAGCCAGATGGCTCCTTCCTCATGCACGTGGGTGGAGAGGTGGATGTCAGGTGGGTGAGGGCTGCATGGGGGCTCTGTTTTGGAGGGCCTGGGCATTTTGGGGAGCCAGTGCTGGAAGCAGATGCTATGGTGGGGAGCTGGTGCCATTCTGGGGATTCAGTGCTGAGAGCTGGTGATGTTTTTGGGAGCCAGTATCGTTTTGGGGAGCTGGTGCTATGGTCCGGAGCCACTGCTAATTTAGGGTACAGTTTTGGGGAGTCAGTGCTGTTTTAGGGAGCAAGTTCTGGAAGCTGGTGCCATTCTGAGGAACTAGTGCCATGGCAGGGTGCAGTTTTGGGGACCCAGTTGTGTTTTGGGGAGCTGGTGCTTTTTTGGGGAGTGGCTGGTGCCATGCTGGAGTACCAGGGTTGTTTTGGGGAGCTGGTGCTGTGGTGGGGAGCCAGTGCCATGGAGAGGTGTAGTTTTGGGGAGCCAATGTGGCTTTGGGGTGCTGCTGCCATGGCAGGGGACTAGTGACACGAGCTACTGCCATGGCAGGGTGCCGTTGCGGGGAGCCAGTGCTGAATCAGGACCTTGTGCTGTTTTGGGGAGCCAGTGTAATTTTAGGGAGCTGGTGCCCCTTTGGGGTGCCAGTGCCACATCCCTGAGCACCTGTCTCCTGAATCTCTGGGCACCCTTTTCCCGCAGGAGTGCCTACTGCGCCGCCTCAGTGGCCTCACTGACCAACATCATGACGCCCACACTCTTTGCTGGGACGGCCGAATGGATCGCCAGGTGAGATCTGGGGACAGGTGGGGGACAGGGGATGACATTCCTGGCGCCCCTGCCACCCTGACCCTGCTCCCACAGGTGCCAGAACTGGGAGGGCGGGATTGGCGGCGTGCCGGGCATGGAGGCGCATGGCGGCTACACTTTCTGCGGTGTGGCTGCGCTGGTCATCCTCAAGCAGGAGCACTTGCTGAACCTCCGGAACCTGCTGGTGAGTGACTCCTCTCCAGGATGCTGGGGGTCTCATCCTGCTGGGGATCTTTGGTCCCACAATGGTTCCTGTCACCCCGCAGCACTGGGTTACCAGGCGGCAGATGCGCTTCGAGGGTGGATTCCAGGGCCGCTGCAACAAGCTGGTGGATGGGTGCTACTCCTTCTGGCAAGCCGGGCTCCTGCCGCTGCTCCATCGGGCACTCCATGCCAGGGGTGAGTTGCCACAGGCTTCCTCTGTCCCCAGACTGGTATCTCAAGGGATTTGATGCTTTCTCTGGTGTTTCTCATCTGGGTTTCCCTTCCAGGCGATCCAGCACTGAGCATGGCACACTGGATGTTCGACCAGCTGGCACTGCAGGAATACATTCTCCTGTGCTGCCAGTGTCCAGCTGGGGGGCTGCTGGATAAACCAGGAAAGTGAGTGCAGGGGGGAACACAGGGCTGCCTGGCATCAGGGATGCCCAGATGCCCCCTCAGCATCCCAGTAACTCCTTGCATGCAGATCCCGGGATTTCTACCACACCTGCTACTGCCTGAGTGGGCTCGCCATTGCACAGCACTTCGGAAGTGGAGACCTTCACAATGAGGTGGTCCTGGGTATCCCTGAGAATTGCCTGGTAAGTGCTAGGCATTGCTGGGGTGGGCAGGGATGAGCTTCCAGCACTCCATAGCACTGAGAAAGGCAGATCCAATGGCAGCAGAAAGAGTTGGGGTTCAGCCTGGAGAAGAGAAGGCTTCAGGGAGAGCTTAGAGCTGCTTCAAGGGCCTAAAGAAGTACAAGGGAGCTGGAGTTGGGCATTGGACAAGGGCTTGGAGTGACAGGACAAGGGGGAATGGCTCCAGATTGGAAAAGGAGAATTTTAGATGGGATATAGGGAAGAAATTCTTTCCTGTGAGGGTGCTGACGCCTTGACACAGGCTGCCCAAAGAAGCTGTAGCAGCCCCATTTCTGGAAGTGTCCAACGCCAGGTTGGACTGGGCTTGGAGCAACCTGGGATGACAGAGCTTTCCTGTGCACAGTGGGTTGGACTGGATGATCCTTAAGGTGCCTTCCCACCCAAACCATTCCAGGACTCCATGATTAACACCCTCCATCCCTCTCTCTCCCACAGCAGGCCACACACCCTGTCTACAACATTGCCCCGGAGAAGGTGGCGAGGGCGGTGATGCATTTCCTGCAGTATCCCGTGCCCAGCTTGGATCCGGCATCTACTGCCGAGTAGGGGGGTCCTGCTGCTGGCTCGGGGTGCGGAGCCCCAGGAGCGAGCGGCACAGCCCATCCCTGTGGCGTCCTGGCCAGGCAGAGCGAGGTGTTCAGGGTGCTAGCAATACCAAAATCCAGCCGGCTCCAGGCCCGGTGTCCCGCTGCCACAGAGCTGAGGTGGGACATGGGCTCTAGCAGCAGAGATTTTTGGCATCAATAAACCAGAAGTGACACCTGCCGTGTGCTGGTGGCCCCGGGGATGCGGGGCAGGAGGTGATGCCGCGTGTGGATCTGGTGGCACCAACTTTCCCCATTCCAAGAACACGCTGTAACCATGGGGGAGGATAAAATAAGTGGAATTTTGGCTTTTTTTGTTTATTATTTATAGTCTTATAGTAAAGGGAAGCCTTAACTTGCAAGACAATTCTGGGCAGTATGTACAACATACCTTAGATCCATGGAATGGCATCAAAATGGGGGGAAAAGGGGCACCTACAGGGCAGGGACGGGCCACTGGAGTTCGGAAAATGACATGGAAGTTGGGAAGGGTCAAGGGAGGGAAGGAAGAGGAGGAGTGGGGAAGGAGCCCCCAAGCCTGGCTCTGTGCTCCGCCGACTCGGGCAGGTGGAGTTGCACACGGAGAAAATAAATAGGGAAATCCCCCCCAGTGCTTGCTCCTTTTTTGGGGGGGGCTGCCTGGCTCCTCCCCATTCTGGACTGCACTGGTCCCCGGGTATAAATAGAAATGCTCCTATAAAACCAGGAGGGAACAGGAGGGGGGTCGCTAGCGGAGGGGAGTTGGCAGGGGAGACTCCCTGACTCCCCCAAGTCTTTCTGCTCAGCCTGGCTGGCTCCCCCCGGGGCCGGCACAGTGGGAGCAGGGAAGGGGCCGGGGAGGGCTGGGAAGCTGCAGTCCGAGAGCTTCTAGGAGTGGAGGGAGCAAGTCCTGCCGCGGGCTGGGGGACCACGGTGGTGCCTAACTGGCCTCCATGCGCAGCTTCTTCCTGTTCTGCGGCTCGTCAGGCTCCGAGTCAGAGCTGGAGTCGGAGCCACCGTCGAAGGCGGAGATGGCGCTGCCCTTGGGGTTGGTGTAGAGGCTGTTGTCCGTGGGATAGCTGGCCTGGAGCTGGGCGCTGGCTCGGGCCTTCTCCAGAGCGCGAACTGTGAGGGATGGCACTGTCACCCCCGGGTCCAGCCCTGCCTGCAGCCCAGATCCTGCCAGACCCCAGCTCCCACTGCATCCTGGATCCCCAACTCTTCTGGACCCCAGATCCTGCCAGACCTCAGCTCACTGAATTTTGGACCCTGCCAGACCCTGGTGCTACCAGACCGCAGCTCTCACCAGATCCCAACTCCCACTGGATCTCAGCTCCTACCAGATACTGGATTTTATCTTCTGCCAGACACAAGCTCCCACTGGATCTTGGACGCCAAACCCTACTGGACCCCAGATCATGGCTCCCAAACCCTGCCAGACCCCAGCTCCAGGACCTCAGACTCTGCCAGACCCCATCTCCAGCCGGATCTGAGCTACCACCTTGCTGCTCCAGCAGCGCATTCTGCCGCTTGAGGTCGTCAATGTCCTGCTGGTGTGTGTGGTTTTTCCGGCGCATGTACTGGATGTACTCTGTGGCTTTGTCCAGGATTTGGGCCCGGGATGCCTGTTGCAATAGTGGGAAAAGCCAGAGGCAAGATAAAGACCTAGTCCAGGGGCGAGAACTGAAATTTTACCTGCCTCATCCCACCCTGGCTCTGGTCCTCACTGGGGATTCCTGTGGCACAAGAGAGCCACAGGTCTCAGGAGTCCCGAAACTGTCCCAAATCGAGAAACCTGGACCACGGGTGGGTGCTGTCTGTGCTCCCAGCACGCTCCATAAACTCACCTTCTCTCCTTGGAGTGAGGGCACGGAATCCCGCAGGCTGTGGAAACTATCCTTGATGTGGTCCCTGCGCTTGCGCTCCAGCGCGTTGTGATGAGCCCGTTTGTCGGCCTGGGAGGGGGGACAGGGGTGGCACCGGAAGGAGGCCACCACCTGCACCCCCCAAACTCCCTCTGGGAACCGCTGTGGGAGCTCAGCTGAGCTCCCAGGGCGGCTCCGTGGCCGTGAAGCCTCTGGCTGGGCCGCGAGGGCGTGGGAAGGAGGCGGCTCCCGGTGCTTTCGGTTTCCCCAGCTTCCTGCTGCTGGGGCAGCTCCGGGCCCCGGGGGGAGGGGCAGCACTTTCCCCCTGGAACACGGTCACCTCCTCCTCTGCCCCCCAACCAACCAGGCACAAGCGCCCCCCGTGCCCTCTGTCAACCCTTTGTGTTGTTCACCCTGTGCCCCCCAAACATAGCCCCCCAAATGACTCAGCCCCACACATAACACCCCCCCAACACCCCAGCTTTACCCCAGAAAGCCTCCCACTCCCCTAAAGAGCCTCGGATCCTCTTCCACATGACCC
>WAAG01012754.1:8849-19156 GCA_013390105.1 Tichodroma muraria | reverse complement strand
AATTTTTATCTTCAGTGTTTTTAAGCAGTACAACTCAAAACTTAATCATCAAACAATTACGTGAATTTTATTTTTTTTTAATTCAGAAATTGAGTCAACATGAATTTTACTGTTCATTCGTTTTGCATGAATTGAAGCCAGACTAAGCTTTTGTAAGATAGTGGCTGTCAGGACGCTGTCAGGACACTGTCAGAACAGAATGGGGTTTTTGTGAGTTTAAACAGAGAGAAAAAATGTGAACTTTCCACATGACTTTTAAGCATTTTAATTCCAGCACTCACAATATCATTATTAAACTTCCTAGATTCTTCTTTGCCTTACACTGTGCTGTTCTTTTGTTGCTCTGCTTGCATCTATCACTTGCATCTTGGCTTCTGTTACTCAGAACTCTTAAAAGTTCAAGAAGTGGCATTTCTGGAATTGCATGATTTCCTGATAAAAAGTAGCAAAGACTCTTTGCTGTTGAAACTCTCGTTGTCTTCCTTCACCTAAGTTTGAAAACTTCGAGTTATAAAGCAGATGAAATTGTATCAGATAGTTTGAGTTTCTACTTCATGTGTACTTCTAGTTGTCATGTTGCATTGCTGCTTATTTATTTATTTATTTGTGCTTATTTCTGAAGAGGCGAGGGATAGGCAAAACTTTCCTGGCAAAAAGAACTCTTGATAAAAAACTAAAAACAAGCAGCAAAACTGGTTACAGAGACAGCAATATTCCAGTGGTGAAACAAGCAGACTATCTGTGTAAAATTTTCTCAACTGCTTAATACTGGCAATTGTAACCATCCAGGAAAACTGCCTTTTCACTCTCGTCATAGTTTAATAGTTTTCTTCTGTATTTTTTTTTTTGTGCACCTTCTCTAGTGATTTTTTCTAGACCAGTGCCTTTCTGGTCTGTTCAACAAGCCGTTGGCAATTTCTCTCAAGAATACAAAGAAATATGTTATTACATGTAATACATCCTTGTCCTGAAGTGAAAAAAGGGGCAAACGGGCTCCTCATCCTGTTGTAACTTGAGGGAGGTTGAATAGCTAAATATAATTTCATCACTTGTAAGGCTCACAGTCATATCTGCTTCCAGTGGATTGTGCAGAAGGAATGTAATAGAGACATTATCAGCCCTCAGTGGCAGGAATAACATTCAGTAGGTACTTGACAGTTACTGAGGCGCATGCTGGGATATGTGCACACACATTGCAGCAGTTACCAGGACAATCAACCCTTCCATCAAGTTCTTGACCTATTTTCCAAACTGAGATTCATAGTAAATGATTGAAAAATGAACTCTGAAGATCATACACACCTAAATACCACTGAAAATAATAAAGAAATGGTAGCCCTACTAAATTCACATTCAGGATGGGTTTATGTTTCAAAAGATGAACTGAAGTCTTACTGCAATTCTGCTGAATTTAAGGGTAAGTTGACAGTGTTGCAGAAGATGCTCATGGTTGCTGATACACAGATATACTGTAGTGGGTATTATTATGTTTTTTTTTAAACACAGGGACTATGTTTTCCTCTTTGAAACATCTGATAAAAACAATGGTCACTACTTTTTAAAAGGTGATATCAAAACCATAGTGTATGGCTGGCTTTCCAATCTCTTCCCCATAGCCTGGAACTTGAGAATGTCTCTTAGGAATAAAGAGGAAGAAGATTAACCCCACTATTTTGGAAAACAAATGAATTTTAAGAATGATGCCATCTGTCAGTAATGGTCCTACTGGATATCCACTGGCTTTCTTATTCCACATACCATTCACCAGCATTTTGAGAGGGAACAAAATAAACATGAGTTAGAGAATTTAGCATTAGCTGTACTTGATGCTAAAAGAGACAGTAGATAAGAATCTGTTTGTCCACAACAGAAAAGTAAAATTAGGGCCATCTCTTCCAGGAAAAGAATCGCTCAGAGCCTCTGGCAGTGCTTTCTTTGTCAAAAGTCCTGAGTTTTATTTTCTGTCATTCCCATGATTGCTTTGATTTCCAAGACAATATTCATCACCAGGAAGTCAGAGCTGCTTTAGTGATATCTCCTTTTGCCAAGAATAGGTTTGTGTGTTAAACTAACTGCATAAATTCAGATAGACTGCCATGTGCATTCCCGTTTTCCTGGACATGGTTTTCATTGTGCTCTGCCCCATGGCAGAAACACATGTAAAGCCCTAGATGGCAAATTGAGCCTTTAGAGAGGAAGTCTCTGTTAAAAAGAAAAGCTTTTCCATATTGTTGCACAAAATACAAGCTCAGAGATAATTGGTTTAAAGAATTCTGTCCCATCTCATACTCTTAAAACAGACAAAATGATTATTCAGCTCCTTTAATACCCAGCTGGCAACAATATCCATCTGATGTGTTTCAGACCCAGTGCCCCTCAGTGATGCTGTGTGTCTGTGTTAATTTCAAGACCATCTTTCCCTGTCACCATTATGTAAACAGAGAAATAAAGATGTAAACCAGCATACTTTGGACATGCCAAGGGATAATGGGATGAAATGGAAAAATTGTAGGAATAATATCATTCCTTGTGTCTAGTCAGTTTTTCTGGAATAACAGTAACTTTCCACCGAAACACATACTAACATTAAGCACCACCTAATAGGATTTAACCTTTCATTATAGCCTCATTTTTTTTATTTTTTAATGTTTTTCTATAGTTGCATTCAAAGCTCATCAATCTCATTCCAGAGATTTTTCCAAGTGGGTTTTTCTCATTGCAGTTCCATGCACTAGTCATTGGCTCATGGGGCCCATCCCTTCAGGCACCACAGCACACGTACAGGGTGGAAGAGTTGGGTTTGTTCAGCCTGGAGAAGAGAAGTTTGCATGGGGACCTTGGACTACCTAAAGGAGGCTACAAGAGAGCTGAAGAAAGACCTTTTACGAGGGCATGTAGTGATAGGACATGGGGTGATTGCTTTAAACTGAAAGAGGGTAGGTTTAGGTTGGTTATTAGGAAGGGGTTGGATATTAGGAAGAAATTCTTGACTCTGAGGGTGATGATATGGTGGGTCAGGTCGCTCAGAGAAGTTGTGGTTGCCCCACTTCTGTGGAAGTGTTCAAGGTCAGGTTGGACGGGGCATTGAGCAATCCAATCTAGTAGATGGTCTCTCTGCCCATGGTAGGAGCTGGATCTTTAAGGACCTTTCCAACCTAAACCATTCTGTGATTCTGCATACCTCAATGAATCATTGACTTCAAAAGCATAGAAGTCAGGAAATTTGTAAAAGAAGCCCTCTCACTTTTCAGAAACTGCTGACTGTTCACTAGCAAGTAGAAGCAATGCTTAATTCCAAAGAATAGTATTGGAAGATTTGGTGACTTACAAAACCTGATTTCTCCACTCAGAGACTGGGAAGGTGCTGCTGTTAGCTAAAAGTGACACTGAAAGTCTCGGATAAGAAAAATATATATATTGTTTACTGTGGTGCCTGAAGAATACTGTTCTTGGGAGGAAAATGTTGAACCTGGAAGATTTCGTAATGAGAGAATATTTTCACTCAAAGTGAACTTGCACCTTGCTGCTAAAAATGTCAGTGTGGGAAAATCCCATTTATTATGCCTGGTGCTGCTCATCCTCTGCCTGCTTTGAGAAGTAGAATTCCCGTGTAGAGATAGCGCACTCTCACAGACGGGCTTGAGCCTCGTGCTGGGCGAGCGATCTCAGCACGCAGCCCTGGGACAAACTGCGGGTGCTCGGGGCCCTTTGGTGTGTCGGGGCGGGCAGATCCCCCTCCTCCAGGACGGACCGAGCCCAGCGGGGCCGAGTCCCCGGCTCCGCGCCGCCCCGCCGTGCTGCTGAGGCCACGGAACAAACCGACTCCTTGCTGCGGCTGTGGCTTGGTGGTCGTCTTGGTTACCTCTGTGTGTCAAATTACACAGCTGTAGACCTCACTTGCATGAGTTTTTTTTCTCTTGAGCAGGATCTGAGTGAGAATTATTTTCAGGCAACTGTTCAGTAAGCAGTTGTAATCCCATTAGGAAGGGTAGCACAGGTGCCTTCAGGTACCTCAGCATTGACTGCAATTTGTAAAAAGCTGGAGTAAGAAGGGTAACTGCGCTCTTTTTACAACTACCATGTCTCTCTGTTTGCATGTCCAAACATGAAGTTGAAACAAATACATTTAAACTAACATTTTCCAATATTATTTCTTTTCAGCTATTGATCTCATAAATAATTTGTTGCAAGTGAAAATGAGAAAGCGCTACAGTGTGGACAAGACGTTAAGCCACCCATGGTTACAGGTATTTCTACAAATTCCATTTTTTACTTTTGCATTTAGACTCTAAACATATAACAAATCTTCATCTTTAAGCACAGTAGAATCTAAGAAAATCTACAAACCTGAAGATGTTTTTAGATCCTTAGAACCTCATGCTCGTTCCCCAATTTACCTATGGTTTCTTACTAATTTCTGAAGTATTAGATTCCAATACTGAGCAGTCTCATGCTTTCAAAAGACATTAAAAAAATATTTTATCATATTTGCCTACTGAGAAAATTATGTGTATAAAAAAACTCGTCATAGTCATTTGACTTACATTATTTCATTGCCTGGAGTTTACTCTGATTCACTTCTTATTAGAATCATTCAACGGACTTTCACTCCACAGTCATCACAGAAACTAGTGAAATTGTGTGCTTTCTAGGAAAGTACATTAGCCACATTCAACTGAATTTTTCAACTAAAAACTGAGATGTAAAGAATTTTTAAGGTGCTAGCAGTTTCTGTCTTGTACTCACCATCTGATATGGTAATTTTTTTATCCTGGTAGCAGCCAAATCACTGCAAGTTTAAGGCCTAAGAGCAGTGAGGAGCCAGGGCCTGTCCCAGCCTCTCCAGCCAAGGAGCAGGGAAGCCTGGGGACAGCCCAGGTCAGGGCATTGCATCCCTCCCTGGAGATAAGGACAGGCTGAGGCCAGACAGATGCATCAGCCTGTTAGATGCCTCAAGGGAGCTTTGTTTGCATTTAGGAAAGTAATCATGACATGGGCATAGACCAGATGCATAATCCCCAATCCCAAAGGAATCTTTATCAAAACAGAACAGAGTCCTACTCCGGTATCTTATAGCTGATACTGTGTCTCAAAATAGATGGTGACCTCCTGGTGTAGGAGGAAGAGGGTTGTAACTGCCCATGCTGCACCCCACCTTTCTCAGTGTCTGGAGCTTGCTTTCTTCCTCTCAGATTTCCTGTCCCTCACTAGTGTTTTTCCTCCAAGACTGCTCTTCTCCCTGGCAGCCATTGCAGAATGCATTTGCTTGAGTCTTTGGTGACCAGAAGTGTCTGGGCTAAGGTCTGCAGCAAGGATGCTGGCTGTCTCGTGACAGGACAAGGTCCTTCTCCTCTATATCCACTTTTATTGTAGTAGTGAGAGTGGAGGTGAGCTAAGATGAGGCAGTTCAGCAGCATTTCTAGCACCAGGGATGGGATGAGTCCTCTGTCTAGAAGAGTCCTACTTGGCAGGCTAGGGAAAGATAACAGTGGTTATTTTTCCTTACATGGTAGCGTTACAGGGCAGAGAGACTTAGCAGTGTTCTCTGAGAGGATGACTCTAAGAAATGGGCCAAAGTATATGAGATACTGAAGATGAAAGCTTTATGCATTTACTGTGTTTGGGCTTTCTGGTGCTTTGAGTGTGTGGTTAGGATTGTGTCTTAGGCTGAGACAAGATGAAGGAGAAAAAAAAAAACTGGATACAGAATCATGAGGAGAGATTAGTCTGCATGAGGCTTTATTGGCTCATGATTGGCTTTATTACTGCATGATTGCATGATTATTAGTCTGCATGATTGGCTTTATTACTGCAGCTTCATGCGTACTTTGGGTGGGAATAAGAAAAGAAATTATTCAACTTATATGCTTTGGACAGATTAGAGGCTGCAGTGCATGATGGTCTAAACAGCATGAGACTCCAACTAACTTTCAGCCTTACATTTGACTGTCAACATGGAATTTCAAACTACCTTAATGTTTAGATGTATACATTTCTTTGAACAAACCAGTAGTTGCCCAAGTTTGGAAAAGAAGTTTTTCCTTCTAGCCCAAGCTGTATTTATATTCTGCATCATTATACTGAGATGCAGACTCAACTGTCTTGACTGATACAGATCACTAGAATGTACATGTATGATTTGAAGATGTTTCTTCTTCCTTATTCATCTTGTGACTAGAGTGAGGAATTGCTTTACCACCATGCCTCAGTTAGATATTATGGCAATCTATATGTAATCAGTACCTTTTGCAAAACAACCTGTAACATCTCAATGCTATACTTGTGCCAATTTAATAAAATCAATTTATCAAAAATACCTCTAGAGATGAGATTTATATCTTTAGGGAGATTTCACATTTATATGTTATAAGATTTTTCCATTCTAGGGCAATAGGGATGGCACCTAGTTAGCTGAGTTAATAGCACTTCAAGTGTTATTGATAGCAGAAGGGAATATAATTTATATTAGGAAATCTAATAGTAGTACTGTTATTCTTTTTCAGGACTACCAAACCTGGTTAGATTTAAGGGAACTGGAATGTAAAATGGGGGAACGTTACATCACCCATGAAAGTGATGACTCCCGGTGGGAACAGTATTCAGAAGAACATGGATTGCAGTATCCAGCACACCTTATCAGTCCAAGTGCTAACCATAATGAAAACACCAAGCTAGAAGAAACAGAAATGAAAGCCCTCAGTGAGCGTGTCAGCATCCTTTAAGTTGCATCCCCTATAATCTGTCAAAACACTGTGGAATTAATAAATACATACGGTCAGGTTTAACGTTTGCCTTGCAGAACTGCCATTATTTTCTGTCAGATGGGAACAAAGCTGTTATGCTGTTACACTGTTGATATATCTGAGTTGCCAAGACAAATCAACAGAAACATTTTTGTGTGACCAACTGTGTTGTATTTACAAAAGTTCCCAGAAACACTAAACTTGTTATTGTGAATGATTCATGTTGTATTTAATGTATTAAAACCTGTCTCCACGGTGCCTTTGCAAACTAGTGTTTTTCTTACTTGAGCCTCATTTTGGTAAGAGAAAACTTTCCCGTGAAGATCTCGGGGTTTTTTGTGCATCGTTAGTATTGTAATTGTAAGCAAACTCTTGAAGAGTAGATTATAACTGCTGTTCTGTGAACAACTTCTACCATTTGGATAAAAGCTTTATTTAGTGTTCTAAAAATAGAAAAGGCAAAAAATAATGATTTACATAGAATTGTACAGTTTCGAATCAGATAACCTGTGTGTGTATTTGTGTGTTTGTGTATATAGATACACATGCACTCAGTATAACTTCCTCTTAAGCCTAAATGCCTTAGTAAAATATAAACTGCAGCATGTCAGTTGTATTTCCCCTTTTCTTAAAATATTCTTCTCTCTTATGAATAGTCTCTAATATGTACATTCAGAAGCTAAAAAACCTGTTGACTTTGTGTATGTTTTCAATAAAAGTCTTGTTAAAATAGGTTCATTGATGAAACTTTCTGTTTAAAGTAATCCTGGAGTGGCATCAGAAGTACATAGAATAAATTAATTCATTGTCAAGAGGACAATGTGGGGGTAGGTGGGAAAATGCTGCTGGATAACCTCTGTACCTATCACACATATTTTATAAGTAACTAATCCGACTGATTTTGTTCAGTCAGTTTTGAAACATACAAAGGGAGTGGGGAAGTTGAGGATGCATTAAAAGAATTTTAGTTTTTTAGAAATGTGCTGCTTCTGCTTTTCCACTGAGTTCTACTGAACTGACAAGGTATTGCAGATCTTTCTTGCTCTTCTTCCTCTGAAAACGTTAAAGGTACTAATTGTCATTTCTAACAATTACTTTAACTACCGATGCTAAGCCATTTAGTTTTAACAGTGAGAGATGTTCAGGCTGCACTATAAAAACTCTTGACAGAGTAACTTACTGGAAAGCTGAAATTTATTTTATGCCATGGTCTCTCTCAGAAAAAAAACAGTTAATGTATAGGTATGGAAGACTGAGGTTAAAAATGTAAAGACACATTGGATGAGAAGCAGAAGTATGCAGAGATAAGAGCTAATAGCCACATATGGTAAAGCTCCACTGCTCAAATATTGGCTTTATGTTAGTCATGAGCTCTTCAGTAGATAAATAACTACTTTGAAGAAGATAAATAACTTTCATTGAAGAAGAGCTTTGTCCTGAGAAAATTTTTGCCAGATAAAAAACTTTACTAAAGCCTGAACAATTTTTCATTGGTGTTCTGCACCTCTGGTGAATAGTTAGTATGTACTATAGAGGAAATAAATAACAGGCACCTCTATTCAAACAGAAAAAAATTATATTCTAGAAAATTAAAAAGTGGTGTGAAAAATTATTTATAAATATCTTCTCCTTCCTCCCCACCTTCTTTCCCTACTCCCACTTCCAAAAAAACCAAAACCCTTTTCTGCTTAAGGTCTCTCATGATCCTGGCCTTTTGACATGTTCTGAAGCAGTTCTTGTTGGGCAAGGTCAAATGAGTTGACTATTCTACCGTGCTGTGTTTTCTGCCATATCTATATTTTCTGTCAGGATGTTCCTACAAGACTAAAAATTGGCTACTAATCAGCCAGTGTTTATTTTTCTTTCAGCCTTAAGCTTAATCATCAATTGACTGTAAAGTAAACATAAAAATAGATTTGGGCTGGTTATCAAATTTTCTGTCAGTAAAAGTGTATGTGCTTGAGTATATTTAAAAGTAAATCCACTTAGAGGTGCACTGGCTGATCCATGGATATACAAAGATTATATATATTCCATTCTATGAGGACTCCAGAGGTCAAGTCAAATAAACTAACTCTTCTAAAAGGAAATTAGGAGAATTACCAGAGTCATATAGACTTTGTTCAGATGCTGATATCATGACTGCTCATAAGGAGCCTGGACATCACAGAAGTGCCTTAATTTTGTTGTCTCATTCCCTTGGTATTAACCAGTAACAGATGTAGAGCTCTGCTTTCATATTGATCAATTTAGGTGAATTGGGATTTTATTAGTGACTTGGTTTCATTTACAATTAAGTGTACTAACTCTAGAGCAAGGTAGTTTTCAACAACACAGATAAATTCTCAGAAATATCAAATAGCAGACTGGCACTCTGTTCTTAAGCATGGACAGTACTGTAGAATTAAGCAAGAAAGCAAACCACTGTAACTTTGAACAGCATGTCTAAGAAGCTGGGTGAAAAAAATAAAAACTGCAACTTTCAGTGAAGGAAGAAGAACATTGCATACTTCTACTAAACCCCAATTTCTGCTGATTTCTTCCATAACAGTGCTTAGCATGCACATGAGTTTGCTAAGCACAGACCTATGTTAATAAACTTTTTCAATCTCAAGGAGCACTTCCAATAAACTCTTTGCCACTGGAGCAGAGACAAAAGTATAAATAAATTTATATCCTGAGAAACTTTCTGACTAGCTACTAAACATGTTTTCCAAGGAACTCTTATTACTAGGGGCACATTTCACTTTTTTCCCTCTCTAGGCCTGTTTTGGTTTTGTGGGGGTTTTTGAGCACTGCAACTCGCTTCATTACTTCAAGAAACTTTTGCAAATATTCATTGGTTTTCAAAAAATAATCTGCCACTAGCCAATATAATACGTTAAAATTTTCCCTGCTGCTGTTCAAAAATATTACACTGTGAAGTTTGAACTGTTTGCATTTCAGCCAGACAGATGAATTCACTGATTCCTAACTTGTAGCCTAAATGGAAACTTGCTCTTCCAGACACATCAGCATCAAAGTATACTGAAAAAAAATCTGGGGTTGTATTGTCCTGTATAATTTTCCTTTTTTTTTTTTACTCAGGAAAATGGAATGGTAGGCTACTCTGTGGTAATATTTCCATGGCCTTTATCATTTTCCATTAGACCAACAGTTCTTGCACATGCATCATGGAAGCAAAACCAACAGTGGTTATGCTGCATGTAAGTGTTGACCTGAAGATCTGTTGATGGTATTTCCTTTTCTGCTACACCATATCCCATGCATATCAAGCACATGTGTACAGGTAATCATACATCTGAAGACATGTTTATTTTGTCAAAACTTAGCTGTGGAGTGCAGAGAAGTATCCAACACATACTTGGAAGTCAGAATTTCTGATTTATGTTAAGTTGCCATTTTCACTTCTACAATCCTTGGAAATTCAGAAACAGTTTATCCAGTATCTTGTCGAGTTTAACTAAAACAAGGTGGGCAAAAGCATGCACTTGTGTAATTTGTACAGCTCAAATGTCATCCATCCATCCATCCATCCATCCATCCATCCATCCATCCATCCAT
>WAAG01012753.1:123435-134713 GCA_013390105.1 Tichodroma muraria | reverse complement strand
TATTCAGATCGGAGTTGCACTGCTTCGGAGCGTGTGTGGTTTGGCCAGGCAGAGCCAGAGCAGGATAAAGGAGCTCCTGCTGTGCTCCACAGCCAGGCTGCTCCGTGGGACTGGACCAGGACACAAAAACAGAATGCCCAGTGCCCATGGAGGAGCCAGCCTGCAGGCAGCCCTCGGGCTCAGCCACACAGGGGCTGCATGGCACAGGATCACAGACCGGTTTGGGTTGGAAGGGACCCTAAAGATCATCTTCTTCCAATCCCCTGCCATGTGCAGGGATACCTTCCCCTAGCCCAGGTTGCTCCAAGCTGTGTCCAGCCTGGCCTCGGACACTACCAGGGATGGGGCAGCCACAGCTTCTTCTGGGCACCCTGTGCCAGGGCCTCCCCACCCTCATGGGGAAGAATTTCTTCCCAATATCCCATCTATCCCTGTCCTCTGGCAGTGGGAAGCCATTCCCCTTTGTCCTGTCACTCCATCCCTTGTCCAAAGTCCCTCTCCAGCTATTCTGGAGCTCCTTTAGCACTTTAGGTCTCCCTGGAGCCTTCTCTCCTCCAGGCTGAATAACCTCAGCTCTCCCAGCCTTGTCTCCGGAGCAGAGGGGCTCCAGTCCCCTGTGTCACGCGTGGGCAGCACCCTGACACACGTCCCCTGCTGGGGCTTGGTGCTGTGCTGTGGACACCAGGCAAAAAGCACTGCAGGAGAGGGGCAGCTGGACCTGCCAAGTGTCAAACATCCCAACCTTTTCCTCTTACCCTGAGGGTAGATCTGCACTGCCTAAAGCCTTCCACCGGCTCTGATGAACACGTCCCTGGTGCCAGTGAGCCAGATCCCCCTCAGCCCCAGTCCTGGGACAGCCTGGCCAGACAAGGGTGCCCTGCCTGCCGTGTTGCCCCCAGGCACAGCTGTCCCTCACCTGCCACAGCTTTGCTGGGCCGCGATTCCAGCACACGCTGTGACATGATTTATTCCCTCTAATCAACTTCTCCTTCCCTCTGTGGCCGATTTCTTCACAGCCAGGGCTCCACGGCCTCTCCAGCCCACTGAGCCACCAGCAGAGTGTTTTGTTTCAGTGCTTGCCTCTCCCAACAGCCCCGTTTGCTCCTGTTCCCCCCAAAAGCACCAGCAGCAGCCCCAGTGCTGAGAGCAGCATTACTGGAACCAGCCAGGGCTACGGCACAACAAACTGAGCTCCTGTCCCACAGTGAACTCCTCTGAGGTTTCTTTGTTTGTGTTTTGATTTGAAACAGCAACAATTAGGAAAACAGCAAGAGCTTTTATTTAATTTGTTTTTCCTCCTTGGCTGGGCGTTTCCTCCCCAGACACCACCCTGC
This sequence comes from Tichodroma muraria, assembly GCA_013390105.1. Classification (NCBI taxonomy): domain Eukaryota; kingdom Metazoa; phylum Chordata; class Aves; order Passeriformes; family Sittidae; genus Tichodroma; species Tichodroma muraria. Next base: position 133,379 of record WAAG01012753.1, on the reverse strand, counting down.
AAAGGTGCCTCAGCCTCCGCATGGCTCTGCAGGTTCCAAAACATTCACAGCTGTCATTGCAGAGCAGAAACTCTGCTGAGGACAGATAAACACAGGTTGTTTTCATCTGCAGCTCACAACTGTGGCTGCATCATTTGGGACTCCTTGGGTGTGATATTTGCAGCAGTACTGGGCTTTTATCCTCTTGCTGAGAGCTCTACACCCCACTTTTCTCTTTGGTGTTCCCAGTGAGTACCTGGTCCTCTGCCTGCAGATGTCCTGATGGCTGTGTGGCCCATGCCTGCACTCCCAGCTGAGCCACAGCTTTTACAAATCCCTCATGGCTGAGGCACATGGTTTTTAAAAATCTGTATCTGCCATGCAGACTGTGACAATATGAAAAATAAGAGCATTTGTAATTAAAGAAACCCATTGCAAATTACTTAACAGCACAAGCTCACGCCAAGGCCAAGGCTGTTAACAGTCTGAAGCCATTCAGCCAAGCCACATGCAAGCCATGACAAGTCAAAAAAATAAAGTTAATAAAATATCCTTGAAGTGAAATGTAGGTCATGGTACTTGATCTGCATATTTATAAAAGCTGAGCCTAATCCAGACAAACTTTCCAGAATAAAGATCTTGCTCTTCTTTGATCCTGCCTGTGCCTCCTCGGGGAATATCAGTTTTCCTTCAGCAAAATTAGATGGGATTAAGAGTCACCTTAAAAGGGGCAAGATCTGCACAGGGTGGGGAAGTGTTGCAGAGCTGTCCCTTGAAGCTGAGGGGAGTTGAGCTGGCACCAGGGGGGAGCTCCCGGGCACACTCTGAGCACACATTGGCAGCACTTCAGGCAGCCAAACTTTACACTCTCCTGGCTGAGGTCTGGGCTAGTGCAGCACCTGCCAATCCAGCATTAAGTCCCATGATCAGCTGAAGCAGGAGTCTCTCTGCCTCTACAGCCCGGCTCAATCTGCTGAGTCCAGCCTAGAGCCTCATGGCAAAACATTCTCTTGGCAACTCATTTATCCAGCACTGGATAATGACACCTCTGCAGAAAACCTTAACCTTAAAGAATCCCCCTCATACCACCAACAGTGCAAATGATGGTGAGGAGCATGCCCAGGACTCCACACCAGGATGGATCCTGCAGGCTGGAGGCAACCACCTCCTGGATCACATTATCCCCTGCTGCTGCTCCAGCTGTGCTCATGCAGTACCGCAAGGCTCCATTTCCACAAAAAAACACATTGGGGAAGGCAACCCCCCCAGGCAACGTGTCTCCTCCCCTGAGAGCCCTGAGGAGTGACATGAGCTGCAGAACCTCCCTGTTCCAGAGCCCCTGGGTGGCTCTAAACCCTGCAGGTTGTAGGTAAGCTCCCTCCTAGCAAGGCGAGGGATTTAGCACAATGGGTGTGAAGGAGTGTGTCTCAGGACAGGAGATTAACAGCTTCACCCCAGCTGTAGGTTTGAGGGAAGGAAAAGTCTTTGTCACAGTGGTTCTTGTAAGTATGTTTCTCTGCACTACCAGGGGCTGAGATGGTATATTTTCTCTATACGTTTGATATTTTCTCTATACGTTTGCAAATATCAATACTTGTGCAAACACAAGGGAAACCACTGATATTATTCACCCCAAAATTGCCCGGGAAGTGGCTCCAGAGATTATCATCCTAGCTATAGAGTTGCAGGAAAATATGGTTTCAGGCCAACAGGACCACTGGTCTCAATGCGTTGAGGTCAAGAGATGGGAGTGAAAATTCTGAGAATCATTGTGATAAAACCAATGTTATAAAAAACCTCCCACCTGGACTGGGTCCTGCAGAGTTCTGTGAGGACCAAAGCAGTGGCACCAAGCCAGGCCCACTTTGGATGTGCCTGGAAGTGCACATCCCCAGTCTGCTGGTGTGACATCACCACCCTCATGCTGGTGCCACCAGCCCAGGGTCCAGTCCTCGCTCTGACCATCCTGCACGTCCTACGAGAGCCCAGTCACACGTGTGGGTCACACCCACTTCCATCCTAGGTCACAAGGGACATCTTGCTGTAGCAAACACCATGCCAAAGTCTGTGCAGCCCTGCAGGTAAGGGCTGCCAGCAGAATTCAGCCTCCTGACTTGGAAATGCCTCCCTCATCATCCAGCGTCCCTGTGTGAGTCACTGCCCGCGTGCACGGTGATGAAAACGATCCTTCAGCCCTCTGGCTGTGCCTTTGCTCTCTGGAGACGGCGGCTGGCATGCTGTCACCACGAAAATATGACAGTTCCTCTCCCTCTTGGCTGCAGAGAGAACCAAAGCGGACAAGTAGCACTGAGGCTCGGAAACCAGGAGGTAAATCCCAGGTGGTGAGCACGCAGCATCCAGCGTGCACGGCTGTGCTCGCAGCAAGAGGGGATCCGTGGGCTTTCTGAATTTCCGCGCAGCGGCACAGCATCGAGTCTATTCTATGCACTCTGATCTTTTCCATCCCCTTCTCTCTGCTTCCATTCTCCATTTTAATATATTATCTGTTTAAATGTATTTAAACATTTGATGTTTAAATGAGCTTTAATGATTATTTTAATTTTAATGAAAATGATTATTTTTGAACTTTAATGATTGCATTAATTTTTAATAAAAATTAATGAGCTTTAAACCCCCCTTCATGTGAGTTCTAAGCCACACCCACCTCTTGGTCCCTGCTTTAGCCTGGGGCTGGCGCATTGCAGAACAAAACATCAGCTCCAGCTCTGCCCACCACAGAGACAGGAGTCACAGGGTGCTGCAGAGAGGCAACCAGACTTCTCACCTCCCCACATGTGGCCAGACACTGGTGATCCAGAGCCACTGGTCCAGGAAGGAGTCTGGGGTGGTGGAACCATCCACCCAAGGCTCAGGGCACTGAGCAGAACATGGCTCTGGCCAGGGCCTTGTCCAGCCTGGGGACACTGCAGCCACCTCCTCCTCCTCAGAGATGGTGGCTCAGATGCTTGAAGAGCATTGCAAGGACAGGGAAGAACTCTAGGCTGCAGCTCAGCCTCACTGCCCAGCATTCTGCAGGGACAAGCTGAGGCACCCATGGAGCTTCTCCGTGCAAAACAGGACTTTCAGCAGGCTCAAGGCCCAGGGTTTATAGCCAGAAGGAAAGCAGGGGTTTGTCTGTAGTTACACAAGAAGTTTGTGGAGAGGAAACGAGCCCAATTTTTCCAAATCCTTGATTATCCCCCCAATAAGGGGATGCACAGCACTTCCTCTGTAAGCCGCAGAGATTCTTGGAGGCAGGAGGTGCCAGGTCTCTCCCTCCGAGGTCAGGGAAATGCCAGAGACAACCAATGCCTCCCCCTGCTTTCCCACCTCTCCTCACAGAGCACGGGGAGCCGTGGGCAGGGGGCTGCCCCGCTGCACCCCCGGGTCCCGCAGAGCCCCGGCCTGAGTCATGGAGCGCTCCAGCCCCAGCACATTATATCAGGATGAATCACTCACTGACCTCTGCCTTCCACAGTGTTCGGTTTCTAATTTTATGGGCTGTATCAGCAGGGTTATTGAATCCAGATGTCTGCAAAATGCAACTGCAGCACACGGAAAGCCACAAGGAAAGGCGTTGGTGGCAAGGCCGGGAGCATGTGGTTCATTTTTCATAAGCAAACCCTGGCTTAGGAGGCAGAGGAAGGCACCTCCTGTCCCCTGCCTGCTCAGGGCTCTGGGGGAGCAAGGGATTTCCATAGGCCATCTCGCATTTCCCTCACTAACTTGCCCTTGCACTCCCTTTTCCTGAAAGCAAAGCTCCCCCAGGCAGCGGCTGCACGTCGCGCCAGGCTCAGGTGGGTCCCACCTGAGGGAGCTTTGGGAGACACGTGGGTCCTGTGGAGCCCCTGTGCCTTGGCGAGGACCTGGTGCTGCCATGGGTGGAGCACTGGACTGGAGCAGAGCTTCAGCTTTCCCAAACTGACCTCTCAAGCCCAGATCCCTCATGGCACAAGCCAGCCAGGGGCAGCAACACCTGTGATGGGCATCTGGTTTGCATAGAGCACAGCCGGCTCTGAGACAACACGAGTGCCTTTGTCCCTCCAAGGGGAGAAGTAAAGAGAAGAGAGAAGGAGTATCCAGGCCTTGCCTAAACATCAAAGAAGCCTGTGGAGTGACCTGCCTGCAATGGGGCCGCAGGACCCCACAGCACTGCCCCTACCACATGGGTGGCTCCTGAGCATTGACACAACGTGGGATCAGAGGCACCAGGGGATGGAAAGGATTATTTATTTATTTGATGGTTTTGAAGATATTCCTGCCCCTTGCCTTCCCTGCAGCTCTGACATGGCAGACGCGACCTGATCCTCTCCAAGCTGGGGATTCCCAAGAGCTGTGTGTGGATGCACATCCCCTAAGGGATGGTGCCTAACCCCCTCCATCCCCAGCAGCTTTCTGCAGCACTGCAGCCCCTGATCCTTGGTGTGACAATGAGCAAGGCTGCCTTCAGGACCCAAACGAACAGCAACAGGTCATTACCCAAATAACTGCATTTTCTGCTTAGCTCCAAACAAATCATTCCCTCCCAGGTTTTAGTTCGCCTGACATCGTGCACAGACACATCTTCACCTTCAGGAGAAACACTGGCCTCCAGGTGGGAGATTTCTAGTGGTGACTTGCTTCCTGCTAACTGAAAACCCCACAAACCCTTACTTGGCTCTTGCTAACTAAAAGTGACTGCAAACTGCTGTCAGGAGATGAACAATTTGGCTGGCTTGTCCACACCTTGGCCTCTGGTCCTCCTGAATAAGCCCCAAGAGAACATCTGCCTCCTACAGAGAGGCCAGCACTGGTCCTCTGCAAGCTCATGGGAGGTGGAAGATACACCAGTGCTTCATTCTGAGCTTCTCCCTGGCATTGCTGGGGTGTCTGTGAGGAATTTTTCTGCACCCACCTGCTCTCCTGCTGCTATGGGGCTCAAACCAAGCTGAGACCTGGCTGGGAAAGGCCTCCTTTGCTCTCGCCTTTTCCCTGCAGCTTGCACGTCCCACTGCTCAGGACAGATGGAAATCGTGCAGAGAAGCAGAGAGCCAGGAGCACATGTGGGTTTTCTCATTTTCTTCTTTGTCACCTTGGAAGGAGTGAGGCATAATACATAAAACAGAGATGGACAGTAATAATGAAGTTGACCTTCACCGTGGAATTTCATCTGACACTGCTGCTCCTACGCCGAGTCTCTCCTGGCCTTGGCTGCTCTTAGGGCTGCTCCTGCCTCTCAGGAACCCAGAAAGGAGTCTTTTAGAGCAGCCAGTGAATCTGGGCTGGTATTTTTCCTGCACGCAGGTCACACACAAACACTTTGAGAAAGCTCAGAAGACCTGCAGGGGATGAGTTTAACGTACAGATGGACTTGGTGCCAAGTTTCAGCCTAATGGGAATCACAACAGCTGACTTACAACACCCCCCCTTTAAAGTCAGGGTTTATGGGGAGGAATCTCTGCCAGATCCAGAAACTATAGCAACTGCTGTAATAAAATAGCATTTCAGTGTAAAGCTATTTTTACAGCACATTGCCACGTTTGTGGCATGGCAGTTTCCAGTGTTTTTCAGATGTCTGCTGCCAGAAGATTTAGTTGGATTAGCAGTTAAAGAGGGAGGGATCATATTGAGTTGTCAAATACACCCCTTTCCCTTCAGTGGGAAAAATTATATCCTACAAGGTGATTCATCAGGTATTAAATTAATATCATACTTGATCTCGGCTGACTAAAAGGCCAGGCTTGCCTCAGGGCCTAAACCTGGTGACATTGAAGTCAACACAACTTTTGCAACTGGCTTCAGTGAGGCAGCTGTGATCCAAGCTACGACCAGACTTGCCTGAAGCCTAGAAACCCATATCCACACTACTCACAATACGAGCAGCAAAGAGTTATGATCTATAATGGATTAAGGTTTATCTCAGCCCAGCCCAAGCTGATGCAAATTTTACCACTCATTTGCATGGGGCCAAAATGCCAGACAAAGTTGGACTTGATTCTGAGTGGCACCATTTCTTCCTGTCATTCCAGTCCAGTGTTTGCCTCTTCCACAGCTCTTTGGTCTTTTCTGTCATAGGAAAATCTATTTCAATGTTTATGAGGGTGGAAAAGGTGGTCCTATGAGCAGAAGAGAAGATTTACCAGTATCTAAACTGAAGTTTGTACCAGTGGACAGATAAATTGGTCCTAGAAGCTTCAGCACTGACAGCACAGAGGAGAAAAAACACTAAAATGAAAATCGAATTCTGTATCAAAGAGATCCTGATATCATATCTGACACTACATTAAACTACTGCTCAAAGAACTGTTTGTTCCTGATAACTCAGTGCAAGGGATCCTGGCATCTCTGTGAATATGACAGACTGACATCCATAGCTTGAAACAGGCTGCTTATGTTTGATAACCCCAAGATGCCTCAGACCTGACCAGTAGCCTCCCCTGTACACGAAGTCCCACGCCCCGTATTTAATCCAAGCTTTAGAGATGGGGGAACCACCTGATTTACCCCATTCTTGGGCCAACCTCTGTCTGCCAAAGTACCTTTCCATTAATCACAAAGTACCTTTCCATTAATCTGAACCCTCTTCCCACAATTAGCTCTGCTTTTTTTCACTTTATTGAAGAGTTTGGACCCCTGCCATGGTTTGCTGATTGCAGCCCAGGTCTCCCCAGCCCCACCTCCCCTCCTCCCACCACAGCTCCCCCACATGCTGCACTCTGCCTGCTGGAAGGGGAGCTCTGCACCCACACACCAGAATCCACAGGCACCACCTGAGGCCAAGGTGGCTTAATCAGGGCTGAGGTTTTGCAGTTGTCTCTCTTTAAAACTCCTCTGAAGCTGTGGCCCAGCGTGGAACTGTACCTGCTCTCCTGTTTCCTCTTCTGTCAGTCCAACATGAGAAAGAAGCCCAGGGAAATCGATGCCTTGAGTTTTAGCTTTTATACTTTTCTGATTCTCTGCTGCTTGATATGTAACTCTGAAAACTTCATATTAGGTGTTGGTAAGTTCTGTTCACAGGGTAGTTAGACGAAACAATGCCTTCCCAGCTAGAGAATCAAGGACAACTGTTACCCAAAAGGTGTAAACAGCAGCAGAAGGAAGGGGGCAAGCCAGGGGGTTGAGACTTCATAACCTGAAGCTGTCATTGGACAATTAACCCCAGTATGTAGATGAACCAAAACTTATAAAAGTGTAAAAACTCGTGACTGGGATCCATCTCAGATTCCACCTGCGTGTAGCCCTGGCCAGGCTCTTGTGCTGCCCAAGGTGTATCCTTTTAAAGCCTTTCAATAAATACCTACTTTGTTCATTTAACTCTGTCTAGTCTTCGTTCTAGATCAGCCTTTCTAGGCATCAAAATCAGAAGTGATCATCCACAAGAGAGAAACTTGGTGCTAACTTTTGGTTTCCCAAGAAATGCTGCCAATGCATGGGGCTTAAAAGCAAGGGACAGATCACACCAATGTATGCCGTGTAAGGCAAAAAGGCTCTGCCCCGTTTGGTTTGGGTGGGCTCATGCCCACAAACAAGCACACCCTGGGCAGCCTGAAGTGAACAAACCTGGCCAACACCCTTCTTACTGTGTGGAAAACACATATTCTGCTCAGCCTCTTAAATAAACTCATCCATGCCCTGCTGGGCTCAGGACTGGCGAGGGAGAGCTGCCCTTTTGCTGAGTGCTCACTGGAGCCTCTTCTGCACAGCTCGGTTGCAGCACTCAAACAAATAGTGAAACTCTGTGGGTGTCTGGGCAGGGATTGACCCATGGGTGCCACGGAGACTGGGATTGGTGTCAGCTGTGCAGGAGGGTTTGCTCATCTCGGCTCTCTGAGCCAGACCAAACCAGCCCTCACCTTGTTTATTCACCCAGGGCACCCGTGAAATGCGAGTGGGAGCTATTATACACCCACTGGGACAGGCAGGAATGACAACACCAGGTGCAGGGAGGTGGAGAAATGGACAGGGAAAGAGTCAGCCTCGCTCCCATGGGCAAAGGTTCCTCAGCTGATAGCAGGAATTACAGTGAACAGAACAAAAGGCAATGGCTAGTGTAGAAATAAATTAGGAGATCCCCAAATCTGGTGCTCCTGCCCCACTGGAGATGGTGGCTCTGGGGTGGGTGATAATCCCAAGGGCACTGCATGGCTCGTGGGTATCCATCACCCAGCTTGCATTTCCTCCCTCAGCTTTGCCATCACTCTCCCACTTCTCAGCATGAGCTGAAGATCAGACACACATTGGAGGATGGGATAAAACCTGAGTGCTCCCAGAATTAGAGGCACCTTTCCAAAATGTCAGCCTTCACCCCAGTGCTGGTTTGCCTCTGTGTAAAATGGGACTTATAAAACCTGCTTGCAGCCCAGGGGGGAATTTAGGTCTTCATCAGGCAATCTTCAGGAATTCCCTTGAAGATGGAAAGTTTTATAAAGTGTTAGAATGGAAGATGATATATCCACTGGTAGAGAAAGCTCTCTACACAAAGACATTTAATTCACTTGAGAAGCGTGTTCATACTTTACAAAGTGATCTGCTCACATGTATAGCTGCAAAGTGAATGTCTGGGGGCTCATCCCCAGCTCAGCTCTGAGTGACTGTGACAACCTTGTCCTGATTTACACCGGCCAGGAATCTGCCTGCTTCATAGAAACGAGCCTGTTCTTCAAAAATCCATAGTTAGGCTGATCATCCAGCCTTTGGCATGGCTTAGAAGGGAGGAATAATTTTTTTTTCCTGTTATCTAACAGATTTGGAAGGGAGACAACGAAAGAAGTAGTGAGTTACTCAAGGTCATGATAAACGTTGGGGTTATTTTACTGAGGTCTCCAGGGGCATCAGCCAGCTCAGTCATCCATCCCCTCGAGCCTGTTGTGTTGGCTGATACCCCCATGAGCCTCAGGGGTCAGTTTTCAGCAGGGGAAAAGCAGATTGTGAAATACAGGAAATAAAACTGGTGCTGAGGAAGCTGAAGGGGGAAAAACATCGACTGTGTAGAAAAGATAACAAACACCTTCAGTATGGCCATAAATGATACGAAGGGAAAGAAAGAGCACACCTCCATGGAACAAAGAAATCCCTTGATTGACAAGCAATACCCACCACCTCCCCTCAGCCATCACCTGTGCTTTTCAGTGCAGAACCTTTTTGTACCTCACTGTTTTTCGCCCGTTTTCCTCATTTTGCACAGCAAGGAGCTGCATCCTGGCTCGTGGAGGAGCCCACGGTGCCTCCCACTGCAGCCTGGGAAAAGCCCTGCAAGCCCAGGCACAGCAGCATCACAAGGACACAGCTAAATCCATCCTGAGCCAAGAGCACAGGGAACCACAGAGCCCCAGCCCAGCCTGTCCCCTCAGCCACAGCTCCTCACCCTTTCCTTTCTTTGCCATGAATTGCTTCACAGACACACGAGAGGCCAAAGCAGCCAAGGCAGAGCTGGAATCTGTGTCCAACACCTGGGATCCGCAGGGGATGGAGACCCTGCCAAGAATTGTTTTAACCTTCAGTATTTCTGGCAGCAGAACTTCAGTCTAAAGGTTCTTACTGGTTTTTTGGGTTATGTCACTCTGACACAAGTTGGTCCAGACCAAAACCATCCACGTGCTCAAAGAGAGAGAGGTTTGTTTTCCATCTTAATGGGCTTTCAGTAGCAGGGGAAAGGATGCCTGAAATAATAATCCTTAATAAACTCAACAGCCTCAGGAAGGAAAATCAGGCTTAGATGCAGCTCATGTCCAGTACAGATGCAGTGTATATTTCTCTCCTCCAAACCATTCATCAGGCCAGTGGTGGGGCATTTCCCTTCTGCATCTCAAGTCCTCCCTGCAGAGCCAGGTGGGAAGTGTTGTCCAGGGGCCCCTCCCTAAATTGACACTTTTAGTGCAAGTTACTTGCAAAGAGTATTTCTTTCTGGGAAAAGTAGAAATGTAAATGAAAGATTTCAGTTGATGTGAACTACATTGGTTCCAGTTAACCACAAAAAAATTTAAAAA